>DWEC01002288.1:0-11907 GCA_018245735.1 Microceris miodesmiata
CCATGGATTCGAACCCAGCCCACCGGAGTGAGAGGCTGAATTCTTAACCACTAGGCTATCACTGCTATATAGCTACTCAAATGTAATCTTGCATTATTCATTTATTCATTCATTTGTAAGACATTTTGAACCAAAATTTATATAATATTTAATGTCCGTCGAGATTGTAAATATGACCAATGAATTGTTAGTATAATACTATTACGCAGAGTTCCTTACGGTATAAGCAGAGCGGCCGTGTTCTTATCTCTGTCCTTACATTTTATTATATCGACTATATCGTTTTATCCGGTCCGTTCTAGGTTAAGCAAAGAGCACTGGGCACCTTAAAGACCTTACATGCTTCTACATTCACTCTTTACATACAAATTCGTAGACTATACCTAACCAAAGAAATGTTTAAAAATATCGGTATGTTTATTTATGATCATCATCATCGTCGTCGTCAGCCTGTAAATATCCACTGCTGGACATAGGCCTCCCCCAATCGGCGCCACTGCTTCCGGTCCTGGGCCTTCCGAATCCAGCAGCTTCATTATTTATAATATATAGTCACAATTTTAAAGCACTGTTCAGTGGTGACGTTAGCTTCCAGAAATCTCCAGTACCATGTCTCGAATCGCCTCACGAAAACATGCGCATTAGGCGGACAACAGCGTCTTGAATAGTAAATTGCCGTCCCTTATTGTGGCCAATAACGATCAGTCGGCTAGAGGCCCAATTACCGGAGTTAACCTCCGCGAGGGGTCACAATCTAATTTAATAAGCGCGCCAACGACGCTAGCGACCTCTGCCCACATGCATGACGACTGCGTGTCTCATCATTGCCCTAATGTTTTTATTTCGTAATATTTTGTACTTATAGATTACTAGTAGATTTTCTAGTTAGTAGATTTTCTAGACTTAGATTTTCTAGTAATGGTTCGAAGTCTGGATATGTGCCCGATGAATGGCAATAGGCTCACCACCTATTCCATAGTGGGACGTAAACGTAACCGGTGAAGCGTGGGAGTGTTCTGCATTCCTCTGCCTACCTTTTCGGAAATTACAGGCGTGAAGTTACGTTTCTTTTACTTATTAAAAGTGTTTTGATAATATTGGATGTCAAAACGATGTGACATTTCTTTATTAGAATCTAAAAATGATTGTGAGTTCTCTACGGACACAGTTTATATATTATGGATATGGTACTTTTATGAAGTGTTTCGAGATGTAAACATCGATTATTCATAACCTCTACTAATGAATACTTTAATATATTTGTATGTACATATATGTATGTATGAAAAAATGTTAGGTAATAGACTACTTTAAATGCAGAAAGTGCTAGGAAGACTCAGCATATTCTACGCATGGCAACAACTTTACCTTAAACCAGCAGTTTATGTACCAACCGTTCATATTGCGTAAAAGCTGATTCATAGTATATTGGAATTATACTCGCTCTATATGAAAAGAGCCTAAAACGTAACAGAAGTGCGCGTCCGACAAATACAGCTCCGGCCAAACACGTGGATGTGTCGGATATGGCAGTATCGTCCGGAGGTTTCTCAGGACATTTGTATTCCATCAATTTGCACACATCTCGTATGCACCGGCGCGCGGGCGATCGTTCGCAGCGCCTGTGCTCCGCATAACTCATTGGGCCCCTTCTATGTGGACGAAAAATGGTATTTTCTCACGCTGTGACAGTGTCACATTCTTACAATCTCGAATCATGACATTGACACTCGAAGGATTTAAGGGTTTCATTTTAAAATCCTTTTTAAGTATATTTTCTTTATGATTCTATAATCATGCCACGTCTCTTACGGGGTAGGCAGACAGGGTAGAGTGCCAAATATTTCTATTCCCACAGGCTTGACCTACTTCTTCTACATTAATAACTCTCCTCATACATACACATGAATTCCAGTAACTTTTGACTCCCCCATAAGTCAGTGTCTGATGTTCTTATTCAGACTAGTGTAGACTAGTCTTGATGTGATCAGTTTAAACAAGCGCAGAAATGTTCTGGCATAAGTTCCAATATAACTATTTAAAATACAAATCAAATAATGCGCACTACAACTGAAGATTTTGCAGACGTGGCAGTTTTTGCGTATATAAAAAACATTTTATAAAATGTCAATTTGTAGCTAAAAATGTATATTAAAGGATAAGAATCTATTAGAGTTAATTTGATAAGGGGAAGCAGTATTAATTTTTCACGACGGCGGCGATGTGGTCGCGGGTAACGGGAGCCGCTAGTTGAGCGATTAATTAACTTGGACCGGCCCCCAGAGGGCGCTGCTTGCTGATTATTCATTCTATTTTGTACACAGTGTCGGATGATATCATTCTGAGTCGGCCTGATTAATTTTTGTTCCGATCGATTCGTTATCTTCATGATTTGACACGATTTTTATATAGTCTTACAAAGCACTGGCTGATTTGATACTAAATACTAACACTAATACATGTTTTTTCGTGTCGATATCATAATCTGACGAGATATGAAAGAAAATATAGAACAAGAACATTTCAAATAAAACAAGAGAATTAATACAGCCATTGAAGAACGCGGCCATATTTTCTTGATCATCTAAACCAATTTCTAGAATAATAGTTTCATTTTTATTGTATTACAGAAAAGGTAAAATCACATCTGTGATCTGCGAAGTACATAGGTAGACGAGTGTAGTACATTCCCACGTTTCACCAGTTACGTCTGCGTACCAAGTCTTGGTATTTTTACTACATTTATTTAAGATGATTTATTCGACTGTTAAAGAACCAATTTCTAAAAATTATTAAATCCACGTTATTTGTATGGAAATACTTTGTTTATATAAATCAAGTTTTCTGTGCCAACCCTCATTTTCATATTATAAATTATTTTTTAATGGGGTAACTGGATTGGAAAACTGATAGAAATGTAGCTACTGGCCACGAATTGTATAGATCAGTTGGAACCTCCAAATTGTTTTGGGGCCACACCGGTATTTAGCTCCGACCTCTCATTAAGAGCTGCCGGGTAATTATTAACTGGAGCTTCATCGTAATTCGTAATTTTGGTTATTTATTGCAGATATTTTTTTTGGTCCAACTGGATGTCATTACATAAGAGAACCATAACATTTTCGTAGAGTCCCTAATCAAACAACCACTTGTCGATTATTAGAATTTATTTTGCGTTTTGACGGATATAAATAAAAAGGGTTACTTATGAGTAAATGTTGATTACAGATAACTCAGCAGCGCAGAATAGTGAGGCGTCTTATTAGTTTTAATTAAGTGGCTGCAGGCCAGTCTCCGGCAAGTTTGGGTGCCAATTTAATCCGGACATCGGAATTCTGGTCACGTTTGCATTTCTATCAGCGTGGCGAACGTCAACACAGATCTAGACCGTTATCAACGTATTCTGTATTAGGCATCCAACAAATAAGTTATCATCACGCCAAGTCTCTTGCAGGTAGGTAGAGAACGCCAAGTGTCAAATATCTCTATCATGAACGTTTTGTAGTGCTTTTTCTACATTCATCACTCACTTCCATATTTTCGAAATTCCGTTGAAACCGAAAGTTTATAAAATCTAAATTGGTTTCTGGTCGTAACTCAGAGTTGTACAGCAATAACTTCAACACATATTCCAACAAACGTATAACAGGTAAATCGTGAAAGCATTAAATTCCCCTGCCTACCCCTTGGAGAAATAGATGCGCGATTTTATTTTACGTTCTATTACAAAACCTAAATATTTTTTTGTTGAACTGACAATGCTAGTTCAACTATTCACACAGTCACGAACTAAATCATGCTAGAACTAAGTCATGCTAGATATGTAGCAACTAAAATAGCAATATTGTTGTATTGTTCGTACATAAAAGCATTATTTAAATAGTGACTTATAAATACGACAACCTACTGGAAGAAGGTCAAAATTCGACCGATAATCCGACCATCGATATTCCGAACACGCTTGCATTTGTACAGTCGCAGCGAACTTCCAACGCGAATTTGGGGCGTTATTAACATACTTGACAAGAAATAACCAGCAAATAAGACGTATTTCTACACGAAATGCTTATTGGGCATAACATAACCTTACTCAAACTGAAATAGTCTAAGTTTATTTGCATTTTAATAACAATGCTGATCGCCTAAAAATGTGGAAGGAATATTATAATTTGTAATGTCACAATCTATTGAGCTTTTATTCTAGGTGTAAAGTAATATACTTACCAGTGGCTGATTTTATTATTCTTGTTATTGTCTGCTGTTGCTACGTCAGTTGCAAATTTAGACAAAGGTCTCATCTATTCCTCTGAATTCTGATCACGCTTTCGTCTGTATGAATGCGACTAATATCGTAGCAGGTGTCTGGATCATTATTAATACATTTGTTGTCCAAAGTCTAAATCTTTAATCATTCTTATTGTGAAAGAAGATCTTTCTCCGAGGATGATTTGATGCGAGAGTTGATGTTAATAATTAATTACGATATCGATAGAGACTCTTAGCAATAATTATTATATCATCTCGCCTGATCGCTAATGGCGTAAGCAGAGACCACCGAGTGCCAAATATCTCAATTCTTACATATCAATAAAATATTAAGAACTTCAACAAAATATGAAAGGCAATTAAGCCTACAATTGTATACGCTGTAGCAAAGTATCGAAGTAATTTATTGAGTAAGTGGCCCTACTTAGTCTTAATTTAGTGGTAGAGGAAAAGTGTTCAGCAAATTTGAGGGCGGATCTAATCCAGTCGTCGGAATTCTGATCACGTCTGCATCTGTACGGGCATGGCGAATGTCAAAATGAATCTAGGCCGTTATCAACAAACCGGGCTCCCAAGGATTCATAAATAATTAATACATTTTTGAAACGAAAATATATTGAGATCGTAAAAATTTTATTTCTAAAATGTTGGCGTTTTATATAGCGACGAACTGGGAGCTATATTGCTGTTTATTTAGGTAATTTACGTGTCTTTGGTCTAACGCAATATTGATATTATTGTCTGAGTACTCTGATATTTACCTCCTAGAACTTTCTGTATAAGATATTAAAATATAGGTATTACATGTTATTGAAGAACTAAAGTTACCTAACAGCGCTGAATACATATTGTTCCTGTCGAGAGCTACATACATATACTCGAAAACCTTAGGTGTCAGAGATACTCTAACAATAAGAGCCACAATCATGATAGAATCTAACAAGTATACATTTGTATAGTGATACATGGCATATTTATTATATTAATTGTATTGACTATACAGCGTTCACACGACTTCATGTATAAGTACAAGTATCCCTTCCACACATCGAAAATTGTAACCACATAAACTAAGTGAAGAGGAGATTAATTGCAATTAGGAGAGAGGAGATTAATTGCACTACTGATCGAGAGGTCCTAGGTTCGATCCCAGATCAGATACTATTGGATTTTCCTAACATAGATTTACTAGTAGTGTAGTCAGTATCTGTGCTCGATGTAGACTCACCTTCTATTCTATAGTGGACTGTAAATCTAACTGATGAAACATAGGAAAGTACTACACTCTTTGGCCTACCCTTGGTATACATAAAACTAGCAAATATCGTAACTATCTTGCAACAAACGAGAACTTGAGCCAATACACAGATGATCTCAAATAGAAATCTGCACTGTGTTTGTGAAACAGTTCATCTGTGCTAAGAGAAGAAACGCCACCCCTAAGGATTAACGAGAGACGCTTTAGTCGTCTGTTTACCTTGGCTATTCTCAGGCTTCAAAGAACTGTGCGTGTTTTACTTATGTGTAAATAAATACCTCGCAACATCATTTACCTTGTTTCTATCGAAATATTTTTTTCATAATTTAACTCCTCGCTCTCTGCCTGCGCCGTAAGGCGTGAAAATATGTTATTACATATACATACATATATGTTGTATAATATATCAAAGTTAATGATTTCAAATTTTATTGTATAATGTAATTTCTTCCATAAAATAAAGGTAGCAATGTAAAAAGCAAACTTAGATTTATCAGTTTAAAATAATAGTCCAACTATTATGCTTTTAGTACACTCTGTTCAACCACCTATGGCAGCTTTGGAGTCTTTTAACTCCCCCATCAGCCAGTATCTGACCTATTTGGTCAAAGTAAATAAGTGCCGATCTCCCTCGATATCTGTACCTATCGTTTAACATTTGCGTTATCGGTTTACGATAATTAACAATTAAAGTAAAAATTTATAAAAACATAAGGCTTGCAAAATACGGCACTTCTATTTTCCTAGCAAACTAGCTTTAAGAATATTTAAGAACCCGGCTGAAGCAATTACTTCTCGTAAAAACTAGCGAGCTTCATGAAACTTCAAAGGCTTACAGTAGTGTTGCGCCTGAATCAATTTCATAAGCAATGTTAGGGTGTTAACGCAATATGCATTTTTATTTTTTCACTGAAGGAGCAAAGAAACAAAACGAAATTTATTGTTATACTCGTATAATTATATTTTAATACGACTTTGTGCAATTTTCGGTGTTAAAAATGTTTTTATGAAAAAAATGATGTCGATACTACATACTTCAACACTTCATGGCTTCCCAGGGGCATTATAATATATCCATCGTAACATAGGACTAAAGTAACTTGAGTAAACCATAGAATCTGATGGGTTACCCTGAGGACTCGTTTGAAATGCCACGTTTCGAGTTCAAACTTTGGGCAGAGCTAGGAGTTTGGGCATACATTGCGAAAATAATTATTATATAGTCAGGTCCCTTACGGTGTAGGCAGAGGGCACCGAGTGTCAAATGTCACTCCTTACATACTGGGCTGCTTTATTACATTCTTCATTCTCTTGGTTGCCTGCCTCGTTGACTGCCTCGAAGGTCTAGTGATTACAAGCGCAACTGGCGATCGAGAGGTCGTGGCTTCAAACCCCGGGTCGGGTAATATTGAAGTTTTCTAATTTAGTATTTCTAGTGACTCGGAGTGTGGATCCGTGCCTGGTGTATCGCAATAGGTTCACGTAAACGTAACTGGTGAAACGTGGGAGTTTACTACAAATGCCTAACCTGCCTACCCCTCTGTCTATCCCTTCGGGGATCACAGGGGTGATGTTACGTTATCATTATCTTCTCACACCCACATGCCTTCAGAGACTACTGACACAATTACAAAAACATTTGTTCACTTCACATGATATTTCGTATAAATAAAATCAATACATACCGCGCGCCAAATGTGGCTATAAAAATACAATATCATAATAACTGTACAAATAGTAAAAATGTCAGAGAGCAACATATAAAAATTACTCTGTGACTTTTTTTATATCTACAATAAATTGCATCAACAAATTGACCGCCATTACAATACTAAAATAGCTAAATGTGCAGACGAGCTGACAGCTGTCAACTACCAACTCAATTGTGGCTGCAAATGATTATACATGAGGACGAACGGTAATAATAGAAAATAAATTATTTACTTATTATCCAGTTCAAAAGATATATCAATAATAAAAACAAAAATAAATGAGACCGTTTGGAATAAGAGTAATTCCAGTTCGCACGGACAGTGCGTAAGACACTTAAACCGGTTTTAAGCGTGATCGTATTTATTAGCGGGCGCCGGCGTCTCCGCCGTACATTATTCCAGCTAGAACCAAGGAACTCCTGTTTTCTCATCTTAATTAACGCGAAGGTTTAGCGACCCTCTCCGAGGCGCTTTCCTGTAATTACTTTCGCATTTCGTTTCGGTATTAATTGACCTCGTTTCTTCACTACACTCTGAACTGTTTGATATGCACAGTGTTAGTTGTTTATGTGATACGTTTAAAAATATATTTAAGAGTCAGAAGTCTCAGAAGCGACATGCGAAAAGAGAGAGAATGATGAATGTGGAAAAAACATAACAGGTCTGTATAGATAGAGCTATGTCACATTCAGTGTTGACAAATTACCCTAAAAGGGACCTGGTTTAATGATATAATAATATTTGAAAGAGTGCATGCTTAATCATTTATGTCGTCGTCGTCGTCATCACCCTATTTCTGTCTACTGCTGGACATAGGCCTCCCCCAATGAGCGCCATCGCGCCCTGTCCACGGCTTGTATCATTTATGTACTGCGTTGAAAATAATCACTGTGACGAATTTATTATACTCAGTAAAGTAATTAGGCTTCGTCACACTTAGTTGTATTGTTCGTTAAACATTCATAATAAAAATGTCTCATATATTTAACATGTAGCAGAAATGAATCGAGCTATTAACTCATGGCTATTCCGTTACATAATTAATTATTAAGCGCCAATAATTATTAAAATGGCTGCCGCTGGTGACGACTTTCTAAGAGAACACTAACGATTTGTTCTTATAATCATCAAATTACAACAGACAACCCTTTTCGAAGATCGAAGCTTGAGATGCTATAGATAACATTACTATACCAACTCTTCTTTAAACGTAGCTACTTGCTAGAATAGTACTATACCAAGCAAAATATGACCATTTTAAATCAATTGGTAAAGTGTGAGTAACGGCATATCATCGTCATTATTAACCTGTTTATCGTTATATTATTGGACACAGGTCTCCTTTCCCATGCATTCAAGCCAAAGTGTGGCACACTGGCAGTATCACACGCCATTGAGAATATCCCGGAGAATCCTAAAACGTGCCGGTATCTTAGTGATGTTTACCATAGAGGTCACGGCAAACGATATGAAAATTAAACAACACATATTTTTTTAAAAGAAATGTTGCTCGCATGCATTGCAGCAAAACATACTTTTTAAAAAATAGAACCCTCTAAATGTACACCGTATCTAAACGGGGAACGATAGTTTTTAGCTAAAGTTTGAACCCCGGATCGACAAAGTGAAAGACCGTTTTCAAAACCATTATACTTTGCCTGCTATGACACTGATAGATATTTTGTACTTGTGTTCACGTTCGAATGATACAAAATAGCCGTCGTTGGAATGGCGTCGGTGGATCATGACCCACCAAAATTTATAGGTAAATTTTGGTAAGGGTAAATCTTGGGTAAATTTCTTAAGCCCATCTAAAATGATTCTTGTATATAGCATTACACATAAACTTACATTGACTAAGATATCTGTGCTTCTGTATAGATATATTTACACATAGTATATGTACTTCTATCGATGTAATTCAATAAAATTCAATATACATACAGACCAAAAAAACACATACGAAACTTTGCCATTAAATTTTTCTTATGTGACGATTTATATAATACCTTGCTATGGATCCTGTATGCAGGCTGCACATACGAAACGATGTAGGGGAATTTCAAAAGACCATCCCTTATCCTGACGCATGGGGATTTTCGCTGTGCAGTAATGAGAAATTCCTGTGTCATCGTTTTTTGTGATCGGCTCAAGCTATTTTGTATATCGTTTGTATGCAACGTTATTTTTAAATATAAATATCAGTGATTTTAAGAAACGGTGATAGCCTTAACTCTTTTTACCCTGAGAAGAGACCTGTATTCATTAGTGAGGTGATAAAAGAGTTGATGTTGATGATGATGATTAATCAATTGAAGATTTTAAGGAAAAGATTTTCCTCAATCACCAGTCATATTAGCTTGTATATAGAGTGATTTCAGAATTAAAATAATAAATGTGTATAAACGTCACATTGTTTTTTTTTTAATTATTTTCGTTATCTTTTGTTTCCCATCAAGACAGTAATATTCTTACGTCGTAACGAATAACAGTATTACATTTGTTCTACGAAATACAAATATGACATTAATTGAAACAAAAACAAATTACAAGTCGTCAGAGAAGAAACAATCGTTTCGAGTATGAAAAATTGTTCCGAGATGTGACTAAAAACGCTCTTTTATTTGCCCGGGGAGAAAAAGCTTTCGCTTCACAGTCTTATTGTAGTCCCGAAGTTATTTTCCTCTAAAAGACTCAATTTTGTGTGAGGCGATAACATTTTCATGATTATGCGAAAAGACGTATACCCGCCCTTCTTTGTGTGATGCTTTTCCATCCACTTTTATGCTGACGTAGTAACGAAATACAAGTCTCTATGCATAGTTCGAGTGCTCACCGAGCGTCGCCATTCGGCATGCCCTCGGGATAAGATTCACAAATACTCTTTGTTTCGAATCGGTCTGATCTTTCTATTGGAATATAAATTCTACTGGCGATACGCTGTGACGCGCCCTATGATTTTTATAGCAAACGCTTTCACAAATATGGGTGATAGAAATTTTAATTTTAGGACAGGATTTTTAGGACAATAAAACGCTCTAAAAATTGAATATAATATCATAAAATTAAAGATGGATTATTTGACTACATTTGTAGTTTTCCTATATAGTTTAATGGTAATTAATGGTTCCTGTATAGTTTAATGGTTTAGTTTCCTATATAGTTTTGTTCCTATATAGTTTAAAGGTTCAGATTTCAGTGTGAATCTCGGATTGAAGTTTCTGTAAGCAATTATTTGCAAAGTTTTTTTTCATTTTAGGACCATTAAATTTTTCTATTTTAAGGATAGTCAACGTAAGCATATTTATTATTTGAACACATTAATAAATATTACCAAAGGATTTCTCAATTACAAGTAACCAGGACTTAACTTATATGATAACCCAGGGTTTATCTGCGATCTGGCATTGTAGGAAGGGATCAAAGATGGACCAGGTAAGCCAAGAAAAGACCTATTCACCTTTGCATTAAAGACCCTTACGTTTTATTTGTCAACATGCATAGAGACAGGCATTCCGCCCCTTAGCAGAATGAATAAGAAACGTGAAACTAAATCGTTTGAATGGAAGATCTGGTTAACGATAAGAGTGGTCCCCCGCTATACGTCTGGACATTCGGACCTAAGAAATGGGCTGGTGGTATGAATTTGTGTAGTTCTATCCATTTTACTTTGCAAAATACTTCCTGTACAACAAGATCCGACGACCTATCAAAATACAGTATTTAAATCTTCATAGTCCTATGTAATGATCTGAACAGTCATTGAGAAGGTGTATGACAAATATCCGTCCAGTCGAGAGCATCCATCAACTAGTGGGCAGATTCACCATGAATGATTCACCATATTGTTAACTACGGGAAAGTATTTGAAATCTAGCAACTAACTGTTAGGCAGACTATTATTGTAAAACCTCGTTTTCTGAGAGGAGACCGGCATCAATGAATGAATCCTAAAAAGGACTGATAATGAAACGGACGTAATTTTATTGCAATTTATCCTCTTTTATCTTACATTGATATGTTATAAATGTTCTACATGTTAAAAATATTCAAACGTTTTTCTTTAACGTTCTACGATATTGGAAAAAAATCATCAAACCAAAAAAATGTTTTAACGCTGCAACTCATGAGTTTTAAGTAAAGGCTGGTATTAATTAAACGCTCCAGCAATAAGGCTTAACTAGCAGGTGTAAAAGGGTATAAAAAACTAGAGGGATTTTAATTCAAGTTTCCTTTTAAAGTCACGCGATGTTTTCTAGCACTCATTAGTGTGTCATGGTAAGGTGACACCGGCAGGTTGAAAAAGAAATTAAGAGGTAGGCACATTTAATTTCTTGTAATAGATTTCTTTAAGGAAAAAATATTGAAATTGTTATTAATTACTACTTTCTGAAGTACCATAAAAAATTTAATAGTAATTGATTTGTTTCTTATCCAAGTAGTAACTTGGATAAGAAACAAATGCTTATAGCAGTAATCACTCGTAAAAACCATATCTACATACATATAATATTAGTAAAACACAATTCGAACATAAATGTGCTGAAACTGCAAAAAATGTAGAAAATACTTATTTATTTATTTTTATTTATTTTTTATTTATTTATTACAAAATCCACAGCTTTCAGATAACATATATATACGACTCATCATTCAAGCATGCAGCCAATA
>DWEC01002289.1:0-11905 GCA_018245735.1 Microceris miodesmiata
GTTTACCTTCACTGTTAGTAAGTGATATTTAAATTTAAAACGCATTTTTGTAAACAGGTGCCCGCCATGGATTTGAACCCAACACCCCCGAAGCGATAGACTGAATTCTGAACCACCAGGTTAACATTGCTCTTTTGCAACATAGAACTAAACATTATTCGTTATAGAACAGCACTTAACAGAATATTTTTTCAATTAGCATACCAAAAGCCGTCTCGTTGCCCGTCTTCATTTTCGAAATAAAACCTGCCTTGTCCTATAGAGAAGGCAATATTACAAGGGGAGAATCCTTTCTCAAAGTCTCAGAGTGTTTTGTAAACGAAGAAATAAATTAAAATACACAAGTGTTGTGGATGCAAAGGCGGCCCCTAGGGGCACCGCGAAACTGTTCGCAGTCATGTTGCTAATTGGAAAGAAAAATTATTTTTTAGCTCTTGTTTCGTATACCCATCGCGCGCTTTTGTATTCGACTCGCGACGAGAAAACATTTCGAATTGTTTAAGATATGCTCATTTTTCAAATTAGCTTAGAAATATGTTTTGTATTTTTTTTGTTCACAGTAATATGAAATATTAGGATGAGAAAGGATAACGCGGTTTCCCTAGCAAACGTTATGCCAAAACACGTTTATATATTTTTTTACTTATCGCCGTTTGTTGTTCGGTGGACTTTATTGTTACATTTTTATATATAGCTACATTTAAATTCAAAACAATACCAATAACGCCATCATAGTCATTATCATCATTGGCGAAAGCGACGTCACCCCTTTCATTGTTCCGCTGTTAGACCGTGCTTCTATCGGAATGAAGCCTTAAGCCCCGATCGTATTATTTGATACAGTACACCTAAATTACACGTCACTATCGCACCTTTTAACGTCATCATTCTTTATCAGGTCTATTACTTTACCTACAAAATTACTTTTACTTAAGAACGAATGACATTCTGTCAACTATTTTTGATCAATATTAGCGATAAAAGCGCTCTCTTCGCCTATTCCGAGCGCTGAATTACGTGCCCCAAGGAATATATATGCCACCCTGTCTGTCCTATTATAATAAATACTGTATACCCAATGACTATATTTCATTCTGTTATCTCGAACTCATTCACAATGACTCAGTGACGGGACAGGTATATAATGTTTATTGTCCTTCACAATTATCGGTTATCATCGCATGAAAAGTGTTTGTTTTATTCATTTATTTATTTATTCAATTCCTGTATTGTGGGACTTTACAATAAACGGCCTTAATCCAGATAGCATTCTTTATCCATCAAGCATTGGTTATATTTAAGAGGAATAAATAAGATTATATACATATGTACATTGCACAAACAAAATATGATGTTTACAATAGCGTATTAGCAAACCACGATCGTTAACCGGAACGGTGGGGAACCAAGAGCATATGTCCCCATGCTGCACCGTTACAGAATCATAAAGATATTTATAGGGCAAAATCAATTATACGGTTGGCTTCAATCGTCCTTTAAGGCCTCCGATAAGGTTTATCGATTATTATATAAATATCACAACCCAACTCGACTACGTAACATGTCCTCTGAAACTTGTGAATGCTCACGCAAATTTACTATCCAAAAATTAGATATATAAATAGGTGGACCTATGTACATTGTGGCTATGATTACTTTTGGCAAACGACGTACTGTGTGTTAAAAATAAAAATAAAAAATTATGAAAACGTAACTTGTTCGTTAAAATCGAAATTTATTAATTATTTTATTAATGTACAGATAAGCTCGCGTTTGGCTGCAATCCCACCTGATTAAAATTAAAATCCTCCTAAAACCGGTCTTAGTAAATGAAATACTGCACGTTAATTCAACTGTTGTTTCTAGTAATCGGGTTGCCTGCTAAAGCCTTTTACTTGTCTTGTTAATAAGAATATTCAAGTGTTCCGCCCGGAGCGCTGACGAAGCTCGTCTAACAAAGCGCCTTACCCGAGTATCCAGTACGTTTTTTATCAAAATTACTAAAAGTTAAACAATATTCCACGTACCACTACATCCGACCTGCAAACCGGAGAAAACAATAACTTTACGTATAACATTAAAGTCCGTTTAGGGTCACATTACACAATTGAATGTATTTAATTTTAATTAACAACACACACACACACTATCAGCCTGTCATCGTCCACTGCTGGACATAGGCCTTTCCAATGGTACGCCACTGGGCTCGACCTTATGCTCTATGCATCCAACCACTGCCACCCACTTTACATCAATATTAGTATATAAATATCGATGTCATATATAGCTACAAAAAAAATACAAATTATATTCCAAGTTTCAACGGGTTTTCAAGTCGATAGGATACATATTTATCGTATATTCAATCAGATGAACATTTGTTTTACTCTCGCGAATAACAAATGGCGAGGCAATAGAACTATGAAAAGGAATTACAGAGTCGTCTGGTAAACTTATGAAGTCTTCGAATTAACTTCTATAAGTCTGCTCCCAAGATGACCGGTGAAAGTATTGGGTAATTATTAAAAATTTAAAAAAAATTTAGACGAGAAATAAAAATACACATTCCGAATATGCTTCATTGTAAATTATATATAAAAGGAACACGAGTATAAAATTCTGTAATATGAAATATATTCATATATTAATAAGCTTTTTAATTACAATGAAAAAGTAGATTTAAAATTATTTAAAACTATTCTAAAGAAGTAAATGACTCTTGGAAAAGCTATCAGAGTTAAAAATGGACAAAGACAACAGTGACTACTCGTGCATGTAGTAAAAAAACTAACAGTGGTAGTTTTCAACTGACTAAGACTGTAGATTGATAAACCGACGGGAACAATGGAAAGTGAAGACTATAGTAAACAAAAAGTAAGTACTAAGTACATGAAGCTTTGGAAACTTGAAAGTATTATGCAAACGAATTACGCAGTTATCTAAAACAAAACTCTATTTTAATGTATACAGTTGAACCTCGCTTTCGGACTCTCTAAATAATTATGCTAAAACAATGGCAAATGAAAACTTAACAGAATGTTTCAAAATAACTTACAATGAGATAGAAATATAATCCTTGATGATTAACATTTCTACGACGAACCAAATTTCTAACTCAATTATTATATTTTTTATATCATTACTCATGGCCATACTGTGTAGGCAGAAAGCACCAAGTCCAAATATCTGCAACCATGCAAACCTAGCTCACTACTACTATATATGTCACTCTCTTAATACATGCACAAGTGATAGAGACACGGAATGTCATCCACGCTACTGATATTAAATAATAATTTAACACACACCCACCAGTAATATGACAGGATAAACTCATCACATTTTACGATAAACGAATAGAGGGGTACAATTTAACCCGGGCCGAGTTTATAATTGCTTGTCGCATGTATATTATACATATATGTTTATCATTTGATACGCTGTAGCGGGTTGATTACTCGGGACGGGTCGCCACCTCAGTTGTCCCGTTAAACCCCGTTTTACCCCCAGGTATGAAGTAACGGCTTCATCGAGACGGGTTGTATTAAATATACGAGATGATGTTTGCCGAGCAGCGAGTTAGGGTTATGTCTTTGATACGAGATATAGACGATTTGATTAATAATTTTATTATGATGAATACTTGCCACGATAAAGGGTACATACGTAGGAATAATACGAGTTATGCATTCCTTTAAAATATCAAATCCGAATGTAATGTTAACTGATATAGTAATAAGTGATAACAACCGCCTCTTTAGTGAAAGTATTTTAAAGCGTACTGGCATCTTAGACATATTTGTTTTCTTGTATTTATTAAATCGTTGCTCCATTTTACAAAAATATAATATGTGTGTATATACTCAGTAAATAATTTCATTATTCAGACCCTTCGTTTATTTCAGTAAGCAAGACAGGCCTTTTTTTATTACAAAACGACTTAGGCTCACCATCTACTCCATGGGACTCAACGTGACTGGTGAATAACTAATAAAACGTAGGACTGTACTACACTTCTCTGCCTACCCCTCCAGGGATTATAGGAGTGATGTTACGTTAAGACGAATTAAGGTTATAGTCTGTCACCCTGGCCAAGTGCACACCTATATACATAACCGTATAGAGTAAAAGTCACCTGACTTTGAAGCCCAAACCAGAAAGGGAAGCTAATACCAAGCCACTAAGCTATCACTCTTAGAATATATCGAAATATTTTTTTGTTATCTACCTATTTCCCTTACAATATCTGTGGACCGATTGGTAATAAAAAATGTCACTAAGCATTTTTTATTCATGTAGATAAATATCATATTTTTTTTTTAATTAATTTCACCGCTGAAAATTTATATTGATTGTTAAATCAATATGATATGAACATAGTTTCGAATGAACCTATTATTCGTATAATATTCAGTACAAATAAACCTTTGACCTTTGGCATTTGATTATATTAATAACGGAAAGTTTACCAAATATTTGTGTTCCGAGGCGCAGTCGGAACGCGAGCTTTTAATCAATGTAACTTTCACCTTAATTAATGAAGCCCAAATTTATAATTGTATTTTATTAGACAAGTCCGTCAATAGTCTCTAGACTCCAAAGTATGGTGGACCAAACTGAACTACTGAGCACATCGATACTTAATAATCAACACATAAACAACAGACTCAAAATAATTAATTAATTTATTTATAAAAATTAGTACGGCCTTAACCAATTACACTAATTATATTAATTACTGACATAAATATCTAAAAACACATAAATATCTAATAATCACATTAAATATCTAAAATCACAAAAAATAAAATCTAACATCACAGGTAATTACATGATAATTATAATCAACAATAATAAAAATTCATTGTACTAATTAAAAATAAATCATTACAAGTAAATAAGTAGAATAAATTAAATTGATTGCAAAATAATGCTATTGAAAAATGTCATATTATTATCATTCAAATCTACATCACGCCTTCGCTTCATAGTATTGCAGTTTTGCAGGCATTCCGTCAATTAATTACACTTATAATCATAACTAAGATAATAATAATAATAATCGACCCATTGTAATTCCACTGTTGGAATATGGGTCTCCTCTCATATTGAGAGGGTTAAAGCCATAATCTGCCACGCTGACCAAGTGCGGGTTGGCAGACTAATAATCATAACTGCCTGGCGATAATCGAACCCGGAATTCCATGTGTAATAAATCAGTAAGATACATAACCACTGTACCTAATGCTCATTATATTAAATAAGCTTTGATATGGTAAACTGAAAGAATAAAATGAGTTAGTGCGAAACATTCTATAGGACGACTAGATGTCAATATCATTTGACTATAAACATAATATATAGTCAACTATTGAAATTTGTACACTATAGTCTCAATTTAAGTATTACAGAAAAAATCAGAGTATGTATGTACATATATACTTAACTATTACGCAAACAGTTATTGTAGAGTATGGACACTCTCAGTTCATAACGAGCTGGCAAAACACGCCTAAACAAACATTGTGTCTTCAGTTTGAAATGTCCTTAAAAAGATCTTATAGGACGCAGCGGTAGAAGCAAGTGATAAAGATATAAGTATCAAATTGAATGTATAAATTAAATGTCAATTTCATATCGACGGGGTTAATCGATTAAAACATTAATAAAGTCTCTTTAAAAACAAGACGCTGTCAACGATGTAGTTGTGACGTGGTAATTTCGTGAGTGGTAAACGTTTGTACATCTTGGGCCTGGGTTCAAATCCACGGCGCGCACCCATTTACAAAAGTGCGTTTTAAATTTAAATATCACTTGCTAACGGTGAAGGAAAACATCGCGAGGAAACCTGCATACCTTAGAATTTATAAAAAAAAAATATTTTCTAAGGTATGTGAAGTCTTGCACTTCGCCAGCGTGGCAGACTATGGCCTCAACCCTCTCAATATGAGAGAGACCCATATTCCAACAGTGGAATTATAATGGGTCGATTATAATTATTATTTATTATTTACATCAGATCTCTAAGGACAGAGAAATTTGGCACTCGGTGCTTTCTTCTTACCCCGGTAGAGACCGGGCTTGATGATAAATATAATGAAGATTTTTTAATTAACAAAAAAATATATATCACAGTGCAAAATAATCCTAAACAATCACGATACTGGGCCCCGTTTAATAAGGGTCGTTTCACACTGTTTGTGCCGCTGCCAAATCTCTTAATTTCCCGCCCGCCCGAAGCTCTGCAAACAACACCACAAGCCTTTATCCTGGCTCGAATATTTGTAAAACGTTAATTATGTTTTAATTTGAATGTGCGGTAAAATCGTTGTGTACCGAGTTCGAGTGCGAAGGCACATAAATATCAAAACACATTCGCTTGTGGGGCGTTCCATTGTAGTCTTAAGAGTATGACTGCAGTCACTTTCATATCTAAGCTGCATGCCCAATCATCTTAGGACTAGATGGAAAAAAATATATACTAATTGAGGGCAGTAGACATTGCTTCTCATAATCACACGCCTGTAAATAAATAGGACAATTCGTAGGATGCTAGAATTGCATTTATTTACAAAAACCTCGCATGTCCTTATGAACAAAGGTTGTATATAGAAAACAAAGAATTCAATAAATCACTATAATGTTGCCTTTTGTATTAAATAAATTGAAATGTTTTCTATTTTTTAATACATCTACCACCCTGCGTTGTGTTTTACTATGGCAATAAAGAAACATACATTTTAAATGTTTGCAACATAATTAACATTTATCTTGTGTTTATACCTCTACACTAGAAATAACTATTGCCTTAAATAAAACGGCACACAGGGACACGCCCTCACTATCCTAGATGCTCGGATTAAAGCGGTCGTAAAACCTAAGTAGGATACAGTATACCAGCTATAGTTAGCTATCTACAACTGAAAGGCCAGTATGTCAATAAAAGTTTATCCATCGAATCCAGACTGGGTTGCGCTGCCTACAGAAATTGCTCCAATTTGGAGCTGCCCCAACTTACGGCAAATACGAGTTAGTGCATGTTTCAACTTTGAGCTGAATTTGAAAGATGTATTTGTTCTTAGAAAAGTAGGTTCGTATTATTGAATTGTAATAATGCCTTCATTCTATATTTATAGGATTAAAAACTACTTGTAATTATGCCTTATTAAATTTCTCATTCATTATAAAAATACTATTCAAACTGTCTGAAAGAAAGAACTATGTTATCATTAAAGAGATTTTGGAATAACGTGTTAAGAAATCTTAAAACATTAACTGTTACTAGATATTTTAGACGTTTATAAAATATGGCATTTAAATGGTAAATTACGTAATACATGTATGTCCTTAGAAGACGTTAGATACTGGATCAACAGTACTTTGACCATTGAATATAGGTCGCGATTCCCTGCCTACACGCAAGAATTGCTCCGAATTGGGGCCGTCTCTAACTTACACCAAATACAAGTAGTGTTTGCCCCAAGTTTAGACTGAATTTTTTAAGGGATATTTTTGTTTCGAGCGGTAATTTTATTACTTGATTTGTCGGTGTGACCAATAAATTGTCAAAATATTATTTTATTTTTGGGTCTATAAAGCGATTAATGAATGTTGAAGTGGCACGTAACGTAAATATACTTGAAACTTCATGTGCTCAGCCTAACCCGTAAGGAACCTAACATAGCAAAATAATAATAACAATAATAAATACAATTTTGATAAGAATAACGATGAACGAACATAAAATAATTTGATAAACTCTTCAAAATATTAAAATTCACCACAACATGCGAGAGTGTAAAACAAAAAGTCACGTGTAATAACGACCATGCTGAAAGCATATCGTCCCATAACAGATCGAATGTTACATAAATTACACGACACACGGATTGTCACCCGTTAGTTTCACTGCACACGCTAACTGGTGGCAGCGCGCACCACGCACGCAGTAACTCGCACCCGTGTGCACTTTACTCCTGGCTTTTGTATATGCCAATATTAAATTGAATCTGCATTTTGTCGTTACATGAATAACACTAAAAAGATCTATTGATGCTTCCCACCACCTTAATATATTTGTAAATGTAGATACAGGATAAGAAGACAAGACAATATTTTATTGCGACCTGCTACTACTTGTTCGAGTAGATAGCCACAGTTGTCAAAACTCTTGTGAGAAATAATAATCATAACACCTATTTTCCGTTAGAGAGAAGAAGATTACCATCGGTTACGATACTGTACCTATCCTAACCAAACCTAACAAATTCTTTCGCCTCTTTTACACCCATCAAAATTTCAACCAACACACACTTTTATATTATAAAGATACTTTTAACCTGGTGGTGACTTCTGTCTTTCTGATACTAGGTCTACATCTCCATTCACCACAATTCTCTCTTCAGATAGCCGTATTTACATGGTTGTTTCGATACTCTCATATCATTCATTTTTCATAATCCTACTCATCATCGTTTTTCACACTTCATCCTTTCTATTGAAAGTGTAATATACATTCATGCATAGAACGATTCATGAAACTACATTCGTTTTATGTTATCACCGGCAAAGTCGCGAGCTGGACGCTAGTATAAAATAAATGAAATGAAACTGTCGTCCGAATAAGTGCGTTTTGTTCAATAGCTGCCATCGACTGCTGATAAATGAAATACCGTTTGTTCCAACTGTAAATGTTCGTAAGTTAACTATTTTGGATTTCATGCCGGGTTTTCATTGAGAGATACATTCATACGTGCTTTTGAAATGTAATATTAAACTAAAATTGATCATAATTACACATTCAGACAGACAGATATACGGAACAAATATTTCAATGTAAAATTACGCGTCTTTAATGGTGATAAATTTCGATGCTCGTTCGTCGACTCCAAACAGTCTTCGTATATAAGAACAGCAGTGAATGCAGTAATATGAAGGTCTGAAGCCCATAACCCCAACTATGACACCGATGCTAATACTATTTTCTTACAGTCCATAAAGCTCTGATATTCTGATTCCAACGAGCACTCTGATATCGAAACGAATGTTTTAGTAACTGTGTGGCAGAATAATGATATTAAAACAAAGTGATTGACCTATAAACATCATATAACTCCCTTCTGCAGAATTTTTATTGATATATTTTTTTTTTAATTATTAAAGGAGCAAAATTTTCCATTTTATTCACTAGCAAAAGTCGAGATTATTACGTCGCAAGCAAGAGCGAGAGTTTATTGTAGCAGACGCCACGTGTTGCCAGCTAACTCATATTAGTGGACAGCGTTGTTTAATATAGCAAAATATTTAAAAGGGCCAGCGTACCCTGCTTGTAATTTTCTTTCTAAAAAGACAAGAGCATTTTCTGTTTCTCTAATATTACATAACTTACCTAACATTTATTGGCTTTCTTTAATTAATATAAATTTGACTGTTTTACTTACGGTAAAAGGTATAATAATATTTAACAGTAGTGACGTTACCATTGAGATCCTTATGAAATCGAATTTACTGATGCCTTTACGTTCCTGCTATGTATATTTATCAAATAGCTTTTTCCGCTTAAGTCACGTAATAATATATGTTACTATGAGTGATAATAAACTGAACATTCTAATCAATTAGTTAATCAGTTTTTTCCAAGAAATTCTCTATAATAAAAGATCTGATTCAGTTCCACGCGAATCGCGGTTTTTTGCAGAAACTCAAATAGACCAAGGTACTGACTGAGACTCTCCCATCGAAAATTCAGAGCACCACTTCAGATAACCTACGAGTACCTGAGTTATGTAAGATAAAGTTGCCATAAATATATACAGACAGATGGAGTTTCCTTAGCATTTACGGATATAATAGAATTTGTTCCATTACTAAAAGGTTTATGATTGCGTGAACATTTGTCTCTCCAACCATTACAACCAATCTTCCATGTATGCCATTATATGCCATATTGGCTGTTTTCGTCATACGTCATATGTCACCCTTATCGATACATTTACATATTCATTCATCCACGGATTCATCCGCGAATATATTTGCGTCTTTCGACTGAGAAAATACAAGGGCAATAATGCGTGCCATTTATGGTATCATTAAGTTCTAATATGTTCAGTAGAGATGTGCTTTTTCTTTACTGATAAATAATCTGAAAAATACACTTTCAATCGACATAGACCCCTTCAGGCTGGCATGAATCGTTACATTTTTTGTAAATACGTATATGGAATATTAATAACAAAAACACACTCGCTGACCCAGTCCAACAGATTCAAGTCCAAGCATACAATATATGCAATGAATTTAGGCAACCTACACAAAACTATACCTAGAAGAAATATTAAATGTCATTTAAATGGTTACTAGTCTGCTAATCGAAATAGTAATCCTCCGCATAACGAACCGTCATCAGCAACCACCGCAGTAATACTCCATATCATTATTAACTTTCATATCATCACTTATAACGTTTACGTATACCAAAATAATATTTTTCACGATAAAATAACATTTTCACTATTTTTATGTCAGTCTGTCTGTTTGTTCCGGTTAATCTCTGGAACGGCTGAATCGATTTTGACGGGACCTTCACTGATAGATAGCCGAGTAATAAGAAGTAACTTAAGCTATACTAATTTTAGAAAAAGTTTTGACTCCCATGCGAACGAAGTCACGGGCACAACTAGTGTATTATATTATATACGAGTATATGACGAAACAGTCATATGAAATTTTTATTTAATTTTCAATTCCGTAACACGCTATAAAGAGAACATACTACATATTATGCTGTAATCCTTTGTAGGACAAAAATGTTCGCAAGCAAACTCCCGCCAAAAGCAGCACATATCCCATATTGGCTGTATCCGTCACCCGCTGTATGCCGTCCTTATTGAAACATTTACATATCTATGTGATCCGTCCGCGAGCAATGTGACAACCCTCGTATCGACGGAATAATACGATAGTAATGATAGTGGAGCGATTCCGTAATACGAGAATTGTGTCTGGTGTATAAAAAGAGGAAATCTGAAGGAAAATGTACCTAAGTTATCTAATTCTTACGAATATAGGTACATACATATGTAGTAGAACCTGGCAATTGTATGTCGAACCTGGCTGTTGAACCGGAGTCGTAAGTTCGATTCCCAGCCAGGACAATTTATGTTATGAGTTAGAATATGTTATTGGTCAATCACAGACCATACTCTAAGTCAGTCTACTTGTCGCGATTACTATTAGACCGTACGGTCTATACTATTAGACTGTGAATTAAGTCGAACAGACAGTCAATTTTTCTTTCTGTAGAACTTCGTGAATACTAGAAGGCAAAAATGAAGGTAAGCTTATCTACAAATACATAGTTAACATTCTTACTACAAAACAAATTCACGTAACTAAAGTTAATTAACACAAACATATGAAATTCTTAACAGAAATTAAGGATTTTCTAATTTAGAAAGACTTTTGAAAAGTCAACATTCGAATATTGCTTGTTTTCGCAATCATATTCAAATTTTGTCCTCGAAGGTCATGGCTCTGAACCACCAAAAATATCATTGTACCGTAATTGATGTTTGATCAAAATAAACAGCTTAAACTAACGATAAAAAACAGTCTAAAAATATAAAAGAAACGGTCTAACAATAAAAGAAATAGTCTGTTAGTAAAATAAAACCGTTTGACAGTAACACAAACAGTCTAACAGCCAATATAAGACGGTACACAAGTGTAACATTCTTTCACATATTGGTATAAAACAAAACTACAATATATATCCGAAATATTCCACGCCGTATTCTTTGAGCTTATTGCTATATTTCCATATGTGTACTCTCGCTATCCGCACTGTGCACGGCCCAAATATTGACAAAGCCACATCGACGGGCCTCGGGTCTTAGCGTCGCGTTAT
>DWEC01002290.1:0-11904 GCA_018245735.1 Microceris miodesmiata
CGATGTTTTCCTTCACTGTTAGCAAGATATTACATAACGAGATTTATCGTAGATTTAATTTGGTAAGATAACATCTCGAATACAGAAGCCACGACGAACAATTAATTGACCGCGTGCATGGTGTTCAATGTGAACAGATCTCAGAAATAAATACGAGACTGTGTTAAATTACGACGACTTCTTTTAAGATTGAAACATTTATTGCACTAATTTACTATAGTCTTATCTATAAGATTTTTTTTATTGAACTATAAATCTGTTCGTGAAACGTGTTCATAATCGCTCGGTACTTGCGCGTGCGCAACTTCCGTTATATTTTTAGCGGACACATGGTGCATTATTTTAAGAAACGGTTTAACAACACCATATATATATACTACTATAATAGTGTGAAAGATTGTATATAACTTCTGTGAAGGACTGTCAAAGTGTATTATATTGAGGGGCGATGGACAACTCGGCTATGTACGGCAGCCTAAATAAAAATTTGAATATAGGTCCCTAACTTATCCATGTATTCAAGATAAAGTCTATTGCTGTATACAGCAGATATAGTAGTACGTAAAAACGTAGTTTCTTTCAACTATCCAACCTTATATATAATGACGTAATGATCAAAATTGACCAAATTCCGAACGTTCGTGATGTATTTTAGAATGAAGCACTTCTTGCATGACGAACATTTTTTTATTCGAAATTACCATCCGTTTAAATATGTTTTGCTTATTCCTCCAAGAAAACGCCCTTCACTATATCCCTAATTATTGTTCGATATAGAGACATGTAGAGAACCACTTGCGACGATGAACTATGAAGTAACTAACTTACACTTTCCACGACCATAGCTTACATATTTTGACCTACAGCGGATCGGATATAGAGCACGAATTGTGTTCCATCATGAATCAATTCATAAGGGCTAAAGAGAAAGTATTCAATATCAATTCTGCCAGGGCACTCTCTACTAATATTTACTTGGCTAGTTGTTTGTATGTGTACAGTATATGTACGTATGGAGCATCTTATCTGCACTTCACATCGCAATGTATTCGAACATAGATCAATATTCCGATTAGATCTAATAATTGTTAGGTTTCGTTGTTTATGCAACGGTATTAACTTTTTCAAATGTTGACACCGACAGAGCTAATACGCGCAGCTTTTACGTCGATATCACAAAAAATATCTTATAATTACGCCAACCAAATTTTAAGTACTATAATATTTTTTTCAAAAATAACATTAAATAAATTATTTATAAAACATTCACATGTGTACCTATGTACCAAATATATTCCAAGTCGAGAAATATCTACATTTATCTTTTAGAATGAATACAAATCTAGTACTAATACAGTTACTAATACTAGTCGGATCACAAACTAACCATCAGTCGCAGCTACACTCGCTGACTACGCGGAAACCTCGGGGCTCTATCGGCTAACACAATTGTACCTATATCGCATTACATTTTAAACAATGTCACAAGATAATAAACCAACTATACAATACATGTAGATAAAACATACTAAATACCTATGAATGAATTTAGAAATTCTCTATACATTTTGACGACGAACTTTCCTCAGAATGACATAGAATACACGTTCAAAGTTTCACTGCGAAATGTACCCCCAACAAGAGACGGGAAAAGTGGGTATTACAATGTATAAACAATTGCTGTTTGGGCAGTCAACAAAGGTGTATAAAATTGCTTCACATTATTTATCAAAGCTTAATTGTTTTTCTTCGGGAATATATTAGAATTTATTTCAAACATTGCTGTATACTAGCGATTGTCCACATCAGTTCAATTGTCGGTATCTATCGTCAACATTGTATTGATGAACAACCGTAAGTAAAATATTTTAGCGTTACGTAATACATATATATTTAGAAAGAATGATCAATTGTTCTACTCATAGATAAGAGATCAACAAATTTTCAAGTAACATACTCCATTGTATTAACACAACTAATTACGTATACGGACTACGTGATTAATTATCTGTGTTGATACCGCCGTCCGGTTAACCGTAACCAAAATATTGTTCATGTAGTTGCGTTTAGTTGGTTACCATTGACGCAAGCTGTGTCCGTACGCGTGTAGGTACGAATATATTTCGATAGGGAAAAATGTATCATTGAGATACAGCACCCACCGTCAATTTGGAATGCAAAATTCCTAAAGTATGCTAACAGAAATTTAAATAAGTATCAGTAATCCTTTGCGTTGTTTCTTCAGTAAGGAATTGCGACTTCCTCCACGTCAACGTATCACATATACCGATCTGTTTGCAAGTTGCCGCATCTGGCTGGCCGTAATTCTGTCAGCCGCAAGTACAATCGTATCATTCGGGCTACGGGCCAGCTTAACGCAGTTCGGATACTAACATAGAGCGACGTGCCTAAATGTATACATACATACGTATGTAATGAGCAAATTCCGTGACGATCCGATGAAGACTTTTGTATACGATTCTACCTATGGTCAATCCAAAATTGTGATCGTTAATCAACTTTCACGTTGTTGCCCATATGGAAGACCATATGGGTTCAAGTTGGAAACACTGTTGATTGGATCAATTATTTTTTCTATTTTGGTAAATGCATAACAATAATTTCTTTTAACTTTGTTATAGTTTATCCTGCATTTCGTGCGATATGTTAATTAACCGTTCACTCAATCCTAGGAACTGTAGATGTGTGGTTAAATCAAATATAGATTTGCCGTCTTAACGCTGTTGCCTACAAATAAAGAGGATATAAAAGGGGGTACCGTTTTCGCATTAATAGATCCGGAAGTGAAGTCTTCATCCTTCCGCTTAGCTTCATTCTGGATGAAGCCTTCTACAGCATCCTGTAATATAATTGCAACAACATGCCAAGCTTGGACATTTTTAAAACAGACTCGTCATAGTTTATGTTAAGCAAGCATTTATCGCTACGCGTAACTGTTTCGTTACTGATATATGTGATGACGAACAAACAAAACGGATGATCAGGCACACTGCTGAAGCTTTGGACCTTTGGCTCTATTACTTGAGAACGATCGAATGATGAGCTTTCAATGAGTGAGAACGTGAGATAATGTCCGCAGGACCACTCAGAATTTAATCTACGAAGCGGATAAGCAAGGCCAGAGAGATGAAGGCGATGCTGCTGCTGCTACGCAGCGATGAATGTACAAAGTATTGTTAAAACCGAACCGAGAAGTTAACTATCCGCTGACTGATGTCGCTATGTGGGCTGTGTCTGGATAATATCAAAGTCCATAAACTCGGTGCATGTGCCACGTCATGTTCCTACAAACTATTTAATACTCGGTCAGGAGAGTGGGCAAATAAATATCAAAAAAAGCTCACAACACTACAAAAATATAAAAATATTATCGTGCTCAAAGAGTTCCGAACTAAAACTACATTAAAGGGGATTCCACTACAACGTTTTAGGGAGGAACTCTAGTAGCGATAACCACCAACAATGAATACGACATCCAACACTTGCACTACATTCGTTACCTTCGTCGATGATTTGCCCTCGTCCGCCACAGCCACTCGCTTCTTGGTGACCTCGTTCTGAGCAGCGTCACCAGAATCCTATGACACCATACACACCATAACACATGGCTTCGGGTATTTTTTATTACGAAAAACCACGAAATTGCCACAGACAGAACATTTGCATAAAGTAAAAGGAGTGTAAATTTGTCTATGTTTTCCGCACTTCTTTGGTTCAAATACACAAAAAATACTATCTGATTACGTAATATACGTAGATGTAAATAAAATGTAAACCAGATATAGCGATATTTGATAATAATTAACTTATATTAATAAGTAGATTTTCTAAATCAAAGCTAAATAGCATTGGATAGCGGGTTGTTTTGGAACACACTTTCTCCGTAGTTTTTGTTCTTTTATAACAAATGTATAACTACTTCTCCTTGTATGATTTTTTGTTTCTGAATAGTAGAGTATGTATACGGTTCGCCCGAGGCAGTATCACCGCTACACATGTATTTATCGTGAAGTAATTGTAGTTAAAAGAATATATGTTAAAATCTGATGGGTGTGGTTGTTGGGCCACGTGTATGTATAACCAATGAGGACCATCTCAATACTCTAGAGTGATACCATGAGTCACAGACACGACTAGGCTCGAATATGACAGATGCTAACTCTTACAAACTGCACTTATACAAACATATAATACATTTTCTCTCCAGCGTGGTGACAGAATAAGTCATATTATAATGAAGAGAAGTATCATATTATAATAAAAAAGAAGACAAATGTAGAAGACCAATTAATATAAATGAAGATCATGGATTACAAGTCAAATAAAGAGTAATGTAATAAAAATAAAACTTACAATCGTAAAATAATTTACTCACATTGAGATTAGTGCCCCGTGGAGTCTCAAAGACACATTTCAGCTTATAGTCCATCAATTGATCCGGACTGATCTCCTTCCACTGAAATAGTAGACGTTCCACTTTACCGTAATATATATTACAAATTTATACTGCTTGGTTAATGTGAGAATATATTAATAGTAAGTAAAAAAAATCCTATTCCTAAACTCACCACTTGATCTATGTTAGTTTTGCCAGCTGGAGCGATGACGCTTTGCACCATAAACTTATGTTTATGTTTCTCATTGGCCTCCACGTATACTGGTTGCGGAGTGACTAAAATTTAAACAGAAATCGCATATTATAATGACCTATGGATCATACCAATACAACTTCGTAAAAAGACTGAATTGTTTAGCGTAGGCAAATTTTTTCATTACTAACGAAACCTACACCATTTCAGAATTTAAAACGTAATGAATTATCGTGGTAAATGGCTGTGAATTTTTCTATTATATATATAGTGTATGACGTAGATACTCACTAGCAATATCAACTTTACAGTTAGGTTCGAGCACGCCGGAGTTTGGCCGTACGCAGTACTTCTTTGGTGCTGTCGTTTTAATTTTAAACAGCACAGTGTCCGTTGTAGGATTGAAGAGCCGCATGTATGAAGTGCAGCTCGGCTCGAACAGGCCCGATATATCAACTGAAGCAAAATATCACAGAACTTGCAACTCATTACATCACACTATGTTACTTATATATTATAATAACGGTAGCGGTAGGGGTTGTTTGTTTTTCATTATCTCAAGCGCGAGTTTAATTTGTATGTGGAGGATTTTAAATTATACAAGTGCGTTCGTATTTTCAAAGAATTCCCATTACCATACAAACGACTCATCTGTTCGATAATTTGATAAACTAACTACAACTAATGGATGAATCAGCACAATAATTACGCCTGTAAAATGTATCGTATGTATTCTGATATACACCGTTTATTCTAAGCGGAGTTACAAGATAATATCGTAATAAAATTGCATTAACATTTGATTTATTTTTATATTAAATACAAGTGGAAGACGGAAATAAAGGTCACGTTTCTTTGAATGGGTACTGCTATAAACACATCCAATTTTAAGTAGACCGAAATAGACCTAAACCTCTGTATAGTTAATTGGAACGCATCGTGTCTTGGTAGGTACGTCTGCCTACCGCTACCCTTCACGATTCGATTCGAGAAGTTCGGCGGTAGTAATTAGTGCAAGGTTCGCGCTAAACCAAAATTTGCATGGGATCAAAGTAGTAATCTAAAAATGGTTAGTAGGTTAGAGGTATTTCATGCTATATTATCAATTCATACCTACCATATACACAAAATTGTGGAAAATATAAACATTATTAGAAATGTATTAATTTACTTTGAAAAAAAAATATATAGTATTGGCGATTGAAACGTCGCTTTTGACTCGAATAGCGTTGACGTCACGTACATTTTTTTAAGTGTCATATATTTGAGAAAAAACTATAAAATATTTCGGTGCTGCACCTAAAGTAACTTCACGAAAAGTGATAAAACACACATGGCTTTTACGTATTGGTATACAGAAAGGTACTTTTCTGTAATTAAAATATTTATTATTATTTTTACAAATGGAACAGTGGAGTAGCAATATAACAAAAACTTCCCTTCCCTTCTCGTTGGGGGTGAAATTCTGCTTAACGTACATTTACACCTGTTGACGTAACGTCTGACGTAATATTTCCAAGTAATGGCGCCGCATGTCGCAATTTTACATCTATCCGGTATAATCCATCTACAATATTTGTCATTACATATAAATAAAGTAATAAAGTGCACGTTGGCACACTTCAGACACCTTAGTTTTTTTTTTATAAATTCTAAGATGTTTAGGTTTCCTCACGATGTTTATCTGTTTTATAGACTATGGCCTTAACCCTCTCAATATGAGAGGAGACCTATGTTCGAACAGTGGAATTATAACGGCTCGATAATTATTTTTTTTTTTTTATAAATAAATAAACAGGAAAAAAATGAAGAAAGTAACGATAATATTAAAAAATATACCAACAACTACTGTTGTTTAATTTGAAAAATTGAGGAAGGATATAAAAGAAACAATTTCAGAGATCTAGCAAAACCTTCGCCAGGTATTTCTTCTATCCCAGTACCTCATATTCAAAAACGCCGTATTTATCCGGTGAAACGTGGGAGTGTTCTGCATTCCTCTGCCTACCTTTTCGGGGATTACAGGCGTGAAGCTACGTTAACGCGGTGTTTTCTAAGCAAGAAGCAGAGGCTGGAGGAGCGAGACCAGGTGCAGTATGCGCAACATTGCAATTTGCGCGGAACATCATGTGAAAGAATGCCAATAGTGCTCAGATTAAAATATCTTTCATATTCTTAAAGCCGATTTGGAATTTTAATTAGTTAATCAACTTTAAAAAATTATATTTGATTTTGGAGTTCACACCTGTAGAATTAATTTTCATAATAAAGCCCCCATACAGAAATTTTATATGTCAAATGAATAGAAGCATTAACTCAAAAGAGTTATGTTTTTGTATCATCATCTCTTATTGAGTAAGAGAAACATCAAGAAATCGCTGATTTACTATCAGTATGCCATCTAGCGATAACTTTGGAGTTTATATAAAAAAATGTCCGAAATATTGTAAAAATCGAAGACAATGTAAAAATTCACTTTAATTTAAAAGTAACATCGCGCCTGTAATCCCCGAAGAGGTAGGAAGAAGAGTTTTGCACACTCCCACATTTCACCAGTTACATTTACGTCCCATGGAATAGATGGTAAACATATTTCCATTCACCGGGCACAGATCCAGTCTCTGAGTCCCTACTAGAAATTCTAAGTTAGAAAAATTTCAATAGTGCCCGACCCGGGATTTGAACCCAGGACCTCCCGATCGGCAGTCGCGCTTACAACCACTTGAGCAACAAGGCAGTATTAGTTTTGAATTTAGTTTTTTTTAATCTTTTTACTTATATTAATATCGATGTTTAATATCATCATCATTAATTATTATTAATAATGATGATTACATTCATGTACAGTGAAGTGAACGAAAGTATATATTATATTATTATTAAGAAATAAACTCTTAACTATGTAAGAGATCCGCTGTGAAGAACTGTATCTATGTAAGGACTAAACTTGTCATATATCAGTGGTAACAAACATTTTTCAGTTATTTATTTATACAATTCATGCTTGTTCTTATGCACCCCATTGTTTCAACTCTGTACGTGACCGACAGAATTTTTATGACCGGCATATACTACATATTATGATCTGGAATCATGTATATATCATACCATGATTTGATAGATTGATATTGACTATTTGCAATACAGTGTCACATAACAATCTTTATAGAACTTTGTAATGGTTTTTTAAAAATGGCTTTCATTTGCATCATTAAAATGAAAGTGATGTTAAGTAAATTTCTATTGTAAACTAAAAATCAATAATATTTTACTATTCCTGAATATTTAATCATGTTTAGATCATATATGAAATGATAATGGTCTATTAGAAACCTAACCTTTAGTAGTATCCTATTTGCTGAACAGGTATCATGAACTTCTGGCAATCTTTGTACTAAACCTTTCTTAATTGGTTTCAACTATAAGATACCCTGTATTATAGCACAGGTTTTACTCAATGTTTATGAGAAGCAACACTGAAAACACTATACAGCATTTCAGAACGACCTGTTATCCTAAATTTATTGGAGAATGTCAATAAGTTGTTTTTATTACAAAAATTGGTCTATATCTTAATAGGTTATACATAGCAAAAATATTAATTTATGATCGAATTATCAATTGTGCTTAGGACACTACAGTGCTACCAATTTTTGGGTCAGACCTCACATTCATGCTCTCATTACAACCACATCACATACTTCACACTAAAAGTCAGCAATGAAAACACTGTTGCTAGGCCATATCAAAGGATGTGTAATGGTGTCATTGTGAGTAAACTTCCAAAATTTAAGCCCTATGTGTATTGAATTGAGTGTTTAACTCTGAAGTTACAACATAGTAACAATGCTTACTGACATGCTGACTGCTTAATTATGCTTATGACATTATATTTAAGCAGTCTTAGTGTGTCTGTCTGTAACATTTAAAATCAGAAAAACATATTCATGCAAACAAAAAATCAATGGTATTCAAACCAATAGTTATAGTTGCTTGACAAGAAACAGAATATTGCATGACCTACAAGGCACTGTTGGTACTAAATGTATTTTTAATAGTAAGCAATATTAAATTATTAATGAGTCATTTATTCAGTTTGAATCTTCACTCTCATGGCTGGTAAGGAATAAAAATTTATATTTCAAATTATGTTTTGTAAAATCTTCTTAATGCCATATAAATAAGACGAGAAACTTGTTTATTGTGATATTCATACAAAATTATTTAAAAAAATAATATGAATGGATACTTAATTTTTTTTTATTAATATAAGAAAATTAATGTGTAATTCATAATATGTAAGTAAATCAGCCAGTTCTGTTGTAGGTTTATGTGAACATAGACTTGTTTCCTTTATCACAGCCATAAATGCCTAAGTGTATTGATTAATAAAATGCAAGTCATAAAAACTCATGACTAGGCAAATATGCCTTGCCCCCTTCTGCTTCAGGTAAATATACTAATGAATAAATGTCTGAACCACATGTTTGGTATATTATTAATATCACCTATTAACAATCACATTATCATTATAGAAGTATCACTGATGTGGAGGCAACAGATAAAATTTCAATAAACTTTTGCCATTTACATTAGAAAAGAAAGGTACTGTTCATGTAGGTAATAAAAGTGATTTTGTAAGCATTGTCTTTGTAACATTTAAGTGGCAAAGTGAATACTTTTTAACACTTTAATGGGTAACAAATACACACTAAAATTATGTATACATAAATGTTATATACCTAGTTCAATCTGTACAAGATTATGACAACTACACCTACACCTCCTCTTAAAAACATAACACTTCCAAATATAAATGTACGTGAAATGTAAAATTCACTTGCAAATGAGTAGCAAAGACGAATTTGTTTTGTTCGTGTGCATTTAAAATCACTGTCTAAACATATACTTCAATTGTTACGACCGCGAACTCAGTACATATCGCTATGTTAATTCCAATCAAGAGGCAGAGTCGTCCGCTGTTACCCATATATTTGCTAACACATTTTTGCAAATTACATTGTATATCAAATGATCTACTCATATTTTTATACTTTACTCGAATTACGAGCGTTTACTAATCATATTTTGTGATGTTGAGAAACGTAATAAAAAAACCGCACCCTGACAAAACGCCGATATCTGGAAATAGAAACTCCATTTGTCAGCGGCTAACACGAGCTATTGCTAAGTTTTAATGCGGTGGTTTACAGTTCATGCAAGATATATCCAAGTAGACTCACCTTTAAACTTCAATTCATTTTGAGGCTCTATAGTCAACACCTGGTTAGGCATTTTGTATTACTATAAATGTTGTATCCCGTTGGCAAAATCAAGCTGATGAAGGAAATCACTTCTCAGCGATGTCGGCCACAGCGAGCGATAAATGACGAATTCGACATGCGCATTGCGCATGCGTTCTCTTTCTTTTTCTTCCAACATCCTTTTCTTATTATGTTGCCAGTAGTCACTTTCAGCATTCCTTTTTGTTATTTCTAAATTATCATACTGTTGGGCATTATTTTATGGATATGTAAATGTTAAAAACTCATACTTAATTTAATTTTGGTTGCTTATGTTAGCTATTCTAAATTCAGTGACAATTTATTACTAAATTTTTTAGGTGTTTCTATTGCATGTAAAAATGAGAAATATTTTAATTCTATGCTTTTACTGTAGTTATAAGCATGTCTTTACATAGTTCATGATTACTGTAGATGTTATCGGCGTATTAGATTTACCTGGTTACAGTATACGATAAAATATTACTGAATATACTTGTAACTGGTCAAATATTCCCACCGGCTGAATGGATATTTGACATTTGTGTATAAATTTAAAATGATATGGACGAATATTGTTGATTTATTTATTTTGGGCATAAAAAGTTGAAATTCGGATTGAATTATGTACAGAATTGGGATAATAAACCTTTAAAGATTTTCTCTCTCAAACGGTGTTTTAAAGCTGCAGACAATTAGAAATTGGAAAAATTGCAAAACTGCAGCAATTAAAAAAATTGTTAGTAACAGTGATTGCATAATATGCCAGGATAAAATTGCATTTTAAATATGCATAGTTCAAATATTAGCTTATTTTTTAACACGGTTACGAAATTAGATGTTAGTTCGAAACATAAGTTGTTTAGCAGCAGCTCTAGTTGGGGGCAAAGAATTGTTCATTGGACATTTTCTGGTCAAGTTCCGTACAATCGTCTGTTTCACTCGTCTTTGCCGTCAGGTCAGGTTCAAAAAGATGGTGTTGCTGTTTTACCGTCACCTCAAGAAGTAAGTATCATTATTATCATATTTATACAATAGAACTCCTTAGCCATAAACTTTATCTAATGACCATGTGAATTTCACAATGAGGGCACTTGTGCACTTTGAACTATCATTATTTGAAGAGCTTAACAGCTATATTAAATTGATTCGAAAAGCTTTGGAGAAAAGTTTTCTTTGTTAACCACCAAACTATTTGCTGTCTCAATATTAGCCCTTTACCATTTTTTCATTTTTGGTGTCTAGCAGTATAGCACATTTCATTCTGCCTGAACAATGTGAGTAATTTTCTGTTTTACGATGATCTTTTCTATAAAGGACAAAGTAAGTTTAATATGTGATGGTCAAATACATAAGTCCTTTCAAACAATGTTTAAATTTCATGTACAATAATATATTTCGATTATTTAATTTCAATATTGTGTGTTAATGGAACCAATTTTGACTTTATACATAATTTGACTATTGAATTAAATCACTGTACATCTACATATATATAAAGCCATGAATTTCATTGTATTTATTAACTAAATGCCTATTTATAGAATGAAAATTAAGTAGTATTTGAAAAGAACTTTTATTTAAAGAGATCAAAGACACTAAATAAGTCACAATTTTCTATAAATACCACTGTTTATTCCAACATTTTCATATACAGTATGTATACAAATTTCAATGTGTGACTTAACAAACTATAAATGTCCCTTTATGTTGAATGCGATATATTTAAAAAAAAAGTTCCAGCCAATGGTGAATATTTTCTATAATTCCTAACAACCTTTACATACTCCAATAGTTGGTAAATAATCTAGGGTATCCACCTACCTTATTTAAAAAAAAATAAGTGTTAAAAATGTGTTTCTATCGTTTGCAACCTATCACAACTACTTAATGATCTGATACAACTCAGAGTTCTTACCACTTGTCAATATCAATGTAACATACATATCAATTTTGAATTTGGTTTTACATCAACATGCTCACATGACATTGTGGTAATCGGAGCAGATCTG
>DWEC01002291.1:0-11904 GCA_018245735.1 Microceris miodesmiata
ATATGGCATATTTTTTTACTGTAGAATACAATTTTAATACGTGAAACATATTAATGAATATTAATAAATAATAAATCTCATTATTGAAGTTAATAGTATTATCTGTTTTTGACTACAGCAACACAAAATACCCCGAAAAAAAGTAACTGAAACATCTGTTCTTCCGGAAAAGAAAGATAAGCTTTTGACATCCGATATCGTTCACGACTCAACCCCTACTATCAGTACGGAAACTCAAAAGAGTACTAAATTGGAAGAAACAATTCAGGTTAATTCAAAAATGTTAAAATATGGGCGACACCAAGAAGTAATAGATATAAAACAAAATCAGGAAACAAAGGGAAAAATTACAAAAGTTAAAAATCATCCAATTGAAGACAGACATTCAAAAAACGATCGTGGAAAGTCTTCATCGGAATTTAATCCGGGTCTTAATGATAATATCAGTACCACATCTGTATGTAGCTATAAAAAGAAAGATATTATTAAAACACTTAAAGTCAAGTCTGATAAAATTAAGAAGAGAGAATTACCAAAACTAACTTCTAATAAATGTGCTAATTGCGTATTATTAGCCGAAAAGGATAGTACACCTAAGAAAAGTAAAAAAAAAGATATTAAAGAATCTCAGAAAAAAATTAATTCTAAGATTTCAACAAGCGAGCCTAAAATCAAGTGCAAATCAAATAGTCTAGACAAAGACGAAATATCTAACATTAAATTAGCGGTAAAAAATTCACCTAAAAGTGAAATAAACAATAAAATAAAGGATAATAAAACACAAGACAAAGTAAAGAATAAAACCTCAACACCGTCAACAAATTATTTTAGCAAAGATAATAATAATAAGAAAATAAAAGAACAACGAAATACTTCGAAAGGGCCAATAAAAGGTGTGAAAAAATTTAATTTTAATGATTTTATTAAATCAACTTCGACTAAAAGAGACGATACTATTGAAGTAAATACCAACAAAATTCGTAACAAAAGGAAAACGTATACAGTATCAAAAGGGTGCCTATCAAAGGGAAAATCAGATTCCACATCTAAGAGCATTAAATATAAGAAAATACACAAGTCATCTGTGAAAAAACAAAACCATGAAAATTGTCATAGAAAAATTAAACTAGTAATTAATGTGATATGTAACGATAAAAATTCGCCGCTTTATAAAATAAGTGAAAGCGTCAATAGTATGGAAGGATCAACGTCATCAAATGTTGAACTAGATTTTCTTAATGACTTTGATGTTGACAAAATCGTGGAAAGTTTGGACGAATGTGATCCGGAAACAAATATATTACACACTGAAAAATTATTAGAAACTAACAATAGCTGTAATGTTAATACTGATATTTATACTACTGGTAACGATAGTACTGAAACTGATGCACTGGACTTAATAAAAATATTAAAAGGTGAAGAGGATGATGACTTAGTAGGGCAATCGAATGAAGATACCGAAGAATTAGTTTTCGGGTAAAATTAGGTTTATACATATGAAATATTCTTCATACACATACATTTTACATATTGTTATTAATTTCTTGTTGCGTCTTATTAATTTTGTGGAGTCTAATCGAATTTAAAATATTTTTGTTTTCAGAAACAATTTGTACGGTAGTAATTATTATACTGAGCAATATTGTGAGATAGATAAAATGAAATATGGTGAAAGTAAGGTTTTAAAAGATGGATTAGCCATACCTGTTGAAATGTACGAGACTGAAAAACAAGAAGTATTAACGGAGCCCAAAGATACTATTTTATCAAGACACGCTAACGATTTAAGAAAATCAAAAGCAAGTTCAAGTAATGCCATTGATTTTAATAGCAAATTGCATTATGAGCAAGACATTCCCACTTTTCTTAATAATAATATGGCGTTACAACAAGTTAATAGAACGCTAAAATCATTAGACGCACCTGCAAATATGATTAGTAAGACTGAAACTTGTCTTAATGCCACCAATACCTCATTATACCAAAACAATATTGACAGTACTAGAGAAAAATCACACGGAATAAGAGTAAGAAACATAGAAGATATAAAACAGGAGCACAGACAGGGTCCTATTTTAAGTAGGAAAGCGGGAGTAGTTTTTCCAAAGAAAGTTGTAGATCGTATGGAAAACAATAAACAACGTGATAGCGTAAAAGAAAATGAAGAAAAAACAAGGTCCAAACAAACTGTTTCAGAACTTTCGAGAAGTACAAAATTAAATGGAAACGAGATTTCAACCGAAACTCAAATTAAAGCTTGCCAGAAACGTACTGCAGAAGCAGTGGAAGGTTCCGAAAAATCTGATGTTAAAAAGAACGTTGAATCTGATAAATTTTACTGTAAAAATAAATTAAAAGAACACGACAATTGTAAGCGAAAGGAAACAAAAACCCCTATGGTGAAAAATAACCAAAACTGTATTAATCAAAATAAAGATAAAAGTAACGAAAAAGAAAATAAGTTAAAGTTTGATAATTTTAATTGTTTAAATAAAAGGGGGAATACAACCATCAGTACCAGTGACTCAGAGAATACTGAAAGCAACGACGAACAGGTGAAAGTGAAAGAAGAAGAAGTTAAAATATATGTTCTATCAAATGTGGAATCAGCCAAGGATAATATTAAAAAATCTGCTAAACTAGTTACACAGAATAGAAACACGGAAAATCATATCTTACAGAAAGACAACATTCGAAACAAAAAGGTTGATCAAAGCATCATCAACCGTGAGATTTATACAGAAATCCACGAAAATTACAAGAATATGACTGATGTGATTCCGAATAACCTTCAAAACGCACAGAAAATTGTTAAAAATTGTGGTCCAAATATAAGTGAAGCTATAAATATTGATATAGAGTCCGTAAAATCTCTTCGAGTTAAAAAGCAGTTTAAAAGTTGCGAAGAAAAACCTATCATCTCTACCATCGCTGAAACTAAAACTAAACAACTTGTTAAAATCAACATTGTTCAAATTCCAACTGGAGATAAGAAGAAACCCATTAGTATGGACGAAGTAATACAAGAAAAAGCAAAAGATCACGTAAAACAAGAAACAAAAGATTATGTAGAACAGCAAAAAACAAAAAATAATATAGTACAAGGTAAAATAACAGATAATGTAGTACAAGATAAAATGAAAGATAATGAAGCACAAGAGAAAATAAAAGATAATGAAGGACAAGAGAAAATAAAAGATAATGAAACAGGAGAGAAAATAAAAGTCAACGAAGCACAAGAAAAAATCAAAGATAATGAAACACGAGAGAAAATAAAAGATAATGAAGCACAAGAGAAAATAACAGATAATGAAATACAAGAAAAAATAAAAGATAATGAAGCTCAAAAGAAAATAAAAGATAATGAAGCACAAGAGAAAACAAAAGATAATGAAGCACAAAAGAAAATAACAGATAATGAAGCACTAGAGAAAATAAAAGATAATGAAGCACAAGAGAAAATAACAGACAAGGAAGCACAAAAGAAAATAATAGATAATGAAGTACAAGATAAAATAAGAAGTCTATGTATACCAGTTCAAAACAATATTATTAATGAAGAAGAAAACAATGGCGATAATAATTTTAAAAAAGAGAAATTAAATATCAGTAAACAGAAAAAATTATACGACCAAGAATCTACTTCTCAATCTACTGCATTCGGTGAAGGCGCGGCGTTGCCTACAAACGTCAGCGTAAAGATTTCAGAGAAAATAGAAAAAATATTGCTCACGTGCACAAATACAAATTATTCCATAAGTTCATTAATTCATACTGGAAAATTTTCTAAAATTTTCAAATGCAAGCATGCATGTGGAAAATATTACGCCTTAAAAGTATTAAAAGAGTAATGTATCTCCTTTTTTGTACATGATCACTGAACACGCTTTCCAAACACATGTATGTATAGATGACATTTCTCATTTTTCAGCGATGAACATACTATGGATGATGATAAGAAGCAAATGCTATATTCCCTCCAATATCACATGCCCAAAAACAATTTATTTACTGTTTATTTGGTGAACGCTTTTGAATGCGCCGAAAGGTGGTATCTTTTGATGGAATACTACCCGACTAATTTAAAAGAGGTATTGCAAGAAGCCCAAATGCCGTTCGACATCGAGCTCATCCAAAACGTCGCCAGACAGTTGGTGACGGCTGTGATGTTTTTGAAAAATAACAATATGGTTCATTTAGGTAAACAAGTTTTTCACTTTTGTTTCATTTCTTTTTTGTTCAATTTTTAGTTAATTGGACTAATCCTCCAATTGAGAGACCGTAAAGGAATATTTTATATTTAATATTTTTTTTAGATATTAAACCGTCACACATTTTAATGAACAGTTCCAATATGTTGAAGTTGTGTGGATTTGACAATCTATGCTACATAGACAGATTGCAAGTTCTGCCCAACGTGGGCAAGGCGAGCTACCGGGCGCCAGAAGTGATCCTAGGATTCTCAGTCGACTTCAGTGTAGACGTGTGGTCGACGGCGCTGATACTGTACGAAATGGCGACAAACGAGAGGTTGTTTCCCGGCGTATTTAACAACGATGTACTGTACCAACAAATGTGCACCCTGGGTCGTGTTCCATACGACATGCTCGTAAAGTCCCTATACCAATACTCTCATTTTAGTGGGAACAAGTTTATGAAAAGATTCGGCTTTAAGGGCAAGGTGAGCGATGCTTCCAGAACATTTTCACCTTTGTACATTTCATGAATGTGTGAGAAGTCCGTTAGGTTTATAAGAATTTAGATATTTGTTACTTTGTCCTCTCTGTATAACCTGTAAGATGATAAGATGTAAGATGCCTAGCTCGATTATAATAATTGTATATTTATTCCAATACGCACGATAGAAAGAATGACGTAAAGTGGCTGGCAGTGGTTGGATGCGAAGAGCTGAAGATCGAGCTCAGTGGCGTGCTATTAGAGAGGCCTACGTCCAGCAGTAGACAATGAGAGACCGATGATGATGATCCTAATGATAATAAGACATATCTAATATAATTTACCGTAAAATTTGTTTCAGAAAGTCGAGATAATTGAGAAGTTTCCAAGGTGTAACAGATTACAGGTTTCGATTTACAGCGCGTACAAAGCCAACTGGGCTCACCAACGGAGCCGCGCCCAGCAGAAGTGTGATATGAAGAAACTGAACATCCTCGTAGGTCTGTTACAGAAAATGCTGGTGATACATCCTAAGTACAGATTACCTATAGAGTTCGTTTATGGGGATTCATTCATTTACGACTCTTACGAGTACCCAATTTGGTAATTTTGCATACCATTTAAAGGTCGTCACAGACGGAGTTATAATTCGTGTATAACAGGATGCATAAAAAAGACCAGAAATGCAACATTCTAAAAATTCACGCAAAAACGTAGATCTACGTGGCCAGTCCTAGGAAGTCAGAATTCCAAACGTAAATCTGCGGGGCCCGTCCGTTAAGTGTTAAATAGTAATATATTTGGTTTCCTCTGCACCAGACACCTTAACGTTTGTAATAAATCACCAATAAAAGAATTTTTCTAATCCGATCAATAAATTCAAAGATTAGCATGAAGATACAAACAAGATACTTGGAGCTTTATTATATTATAATCATACATTTTTCTATAGTGTCGAGTGACGTCACACGTTACTATAATGTGTGTCAAATATGTGAACGTATATAGCGATACATATCTCTGTATAGCAAGATATTAGCTAGTTTTCTACACGTTAATATATATTATAGCTGCTCATGCGACGACCTTCAACTTATAATTTAAGTGAACCATTACGGTATCATCTTATTTTTGATCCAATATTTGAGTTAGTTCAGTTAAGTAAAATATCACTCTTAGTTGCTGTAGAAATGTTATTTTGTTTATATGACGTTGATTTCTTGATTACGAATCGGGATAATTGATGAAAGGTGTTTCTTATTATTTTTGTTAAAAAATATATTTCGATATAAAAGTATGTGTTCATTTTTAATCCTATTATTACGTGAGCGTCACAATGTCGGTATATACTAATGTTTATGAGCGATACATAAACAAGTAATATATTATGTAAAATAGTTGACCCATTATAATTCCACCGTTGAAATATGGGTATCCTAAGATGTGCAGGCTTCTTCACGATATTTTCCTTCACCGCTAGGAAGTGATATTTCAATTTAAAACGCACTTTTGTAAAGCGATGCCCGCCATGGATTTGAACCCAGCACCCCCGGAGTGAGAGGCTGAATTTTTAACCATTAGGCTATCATTGCTATATATTATAGTTAGATTATAATACTTAAATTGAACGGTAATATTTAATATCCTATATTTGCAAATGCTAAAGAAGGCATGTATACATTAATATAGTTCTAATTCACGTACGAAATAAAATGGATGTCTCCTTTGCTAGCATTAAATTATTACATCTTTTCAGGGTCATTCTTAGAAATTATAAGACCTGTATGTATTACACTCCTCTGCCCACCCCCTTGGGGATCACAGACGTGAAGTTACTTTTTTAAAATAAGACCTGCATATTTCCTTACAAAGTTATCTTTAATTGATACAGCAAGTGATATTATATGGTTGAGTCTATATGACTGTTGAATACATCAATATTATTGATCAAAATCTTAATACGTTTATAAGCTTGTTAAATGGACTTGTTTCGTGTATTTTCTAGAAATATCATCATATTCAGGAGAAGAATACGTCTGGGATCAGACCTATCCTCAACTTGCTGCTTCCAGCTTTGTCCCGCAGCTTTACAAAGATCATGTCATAATAGCTTTATAAAGATCAAGGGATGGCTGTTTTCCAATAAAGTCAGGATGACTCGCAGCGAGCGTCGCAAAAAGTGCTTCACCGATAGGCATCTCAATACAACATTATATATAATCGCACATAGTGTGATTGAATCGTGGAATATGGTAATGCACTGACCTGACCCGGCGCCTCCTTGGTGGTGCCGTCGGGGATGTGGAAGAGCACGAGCGGCGAGCGGCGCGCGGTGGGCGGGGCGGGGGGCGTGGCCGACACGTCCACGCGGAAGAAGCCGCGCCTCTGCAGCTGGATGATGTCGCCCACCTTCAGCTTCTGCATCGCCGGCTCGCCCACCATTGGGACCTCCCACTGAAATAGAACAATAATTATACATATGTCTACACATACACACACAGACACACCTATATCCCGCATTTAATACCTCACAGTAGTGCATGTTAAATATGATACAGGAACAAACTAAATAGTACGCACTATGCAGTCATATAGATGGCGTGAATGTCATATAATAATTGGATTTTGACAATACAATACACATTAAAACAGAAAAGGAAATAAAATCGCTTTGGAACTACACCTGGTATAAGTATACAGCTGTACAGCAGTAGAATAATACAAAACTTCAACAGCAAAACGACTTACTCTAGTCTGGTGTCCAGTATACTGTTTGAAGTCTTCATCTTTGCCTAACAGCGGCTTGGATATGATGTGATCGAAGTAAACACAATATGTCTCCAGGATAGGTGACTCTGGTGCATCGGCCAACCATGTCAGCTTCAACGTCTTCTTGAAGTCCTTATTATCCAGATTAGGTGTACCATCTACACTGGTGACAGTACCATCAGGGGACCTGTAAAAATATATTAATACTGATAATAAAATTTTTATTTCAGACAATATAAATAACACAATTATAATTTATTTAACTTTTGAAATTCATCCCAATTCCGGTGGCCTGACTAGATCCTGGGATGTAGCTCTTATATAAAGTGCGTGTTTTAAGATTTAAGAAGTATCATTTGCTATAACGGTGGAGACAAACATCGTGAGAAAACCTGCACACCTTACAATTTAAAAAAAATTCTTTAACTATGTGAAGGCCGCTAACCCTCACTTGGCCAGTGCGGCAGTTTGGCTTAAAATGTTCTCCTTAGTGAAAATTGAATATAGAGGCGATAACACAAATACCGTACACACTAACTTGAAGCTTACTTTAGGATCTGATAGCTGTATATGGAAATGTCTCAAGATATTATTATTAATAATGCCTTTGAAAAAACACTCACGTGTGAATTTTATCAATCATGACGTTGCCGTAGTTGATGAATGTAGCGTTCTGCCCTTCCTTCAGTGCTGTGGCGTCGACCTGGTCTATCAGCAACTTGGGGGCAACCCACATCGTCTTGGTGCCCACGTCTGGGTTCTTGGGGTGTAGGCTCACGGACATGCTGCTGGCGGAAGTCACCCCTTTAAGGTTCAGCGGCACCGGGTTCGCCTCCAGGGCGGTATACCGAGGTGCTATAGAGTCTATCACCTGAAATATTGGAGTTTTTACATGTTTTAATAAGCTAGAGACAAGTGAACATATCTTAATGAATACAAGCACAATTTGTCTGTACCACTTTGTATAATGTATCTAGTGCATCATCATCAAACCCTATAAAATTCACTGCTGGACTCAGGCCTACTCCTTAGATTGAGAGGGTTATATCTGGTTACATCAACAACAACAAAATGGAAATATACTGGTACACCAACAACAACAAAATGGAAATATACAATACGCATACCCATACGATACAATAAATTTTATTGTACGCGAAAAAGATAACCACAAGAGAGACAGTATAAAGTAGGTATATGAGAGAGAGATACCTTCTTGTTGATAGCCCAGATCTTGTCCCACTCCATGAAGACGACGGAGCGGCTGGAGCCCTGCGCGGCGATGAACTGGCGCAGCCCCTCGACGGTCATGCCGCGCCGCAGCACGCCGCGCACCGTCGGCATGCGCGGGTCGGCCCTGCGCGCGCACACACACACACACACACATCACTAGACGCTTGTGTGTCAATATACGGCTGCACACACACACCCCACTATACGTGTGTCAATGTAAGGCTGCACTAACACATACACCGCTACACGGGTATCAATGCAAACATACATTCACTAAATATAACACCTCACCACACAACACGAGCCCCCGTTAACACAATATAAGGTCCTAATTCATACAATATAAAACCCCATTTTCATGCAGTGGTAAAGTAAGTGTATCTTTGTATGGAAAACTGTCGAGCTGACGTTGGAACAACTCGCAGATGTTAACTAGGCACCTCGCTTTAATGACGTAACGGCAAGGAAAGATACAAGGTAATTTCTGCGTATTATAACTAAAATGACAGAAGATTTTTTGTTGTCCATTTTTACTATAGGTATATTTTTTCCTTCGATTGCGTTAGAGGATTTTTCGCGGATTATTTAAAAGACATATAACGTCATTAGATAATGATTCCTAGTAACTTCTAGTCAAGTTATAATATTTTATAAAAACAAAAAAAGACTATGCTTTTATTACTTTTTATGCGGCAGTATGGTTTTTTATGTTTTGAAGGATTTTTTAATCTTTATAATAAAGGATATTTCAAAAGAGATATCAAATACAACTGCAGTAACATTGTTACTGTTACATACCATCCATCAACAAGTCCTTGTTCGACGAACCAAGTCAGCTTTCTCTTCGACAAAACCGTGTTCGTCATGCTTAGTCTGAAATGAAACGAATATTATCATTATTAACTTGCCTTACAGGGTAGGTGTGTAGAGCACCGAGTGTCATCTGACGTGCTTTTCTACATACATCACTCTCTTCATTCTCATAGTATAAAGGGAACGTAACATCACGCCTGCAGCACCCAAAGTGGTAGGTAGAGTAGTGTGTAGAACACTTCCATATTATATAATAATAATAATAACTCACCTGCTATACTCCCAGATGTAAGGTTTCCGAAGGCCGAGCGCGTCAATGAACCAGTAGAACTGCGGGTCCCGGTCGTGGTACTCCATCGTACGCAGCACGTGGGTCACCCCCTCTATGGAGTCCACTATTGGGCATGCGAAGTCGTATGTTGGATATACTCTGCAATGTGCAATTAACAAGTTAATATAGCGGTAAATGGTAAATTTAATGGCAATGGTATATAATTGGACACATTAAAACTTTTGCGTGTTTAGTTTATGTTCACCCTTAAAGTCATCTAACGGTACGATTCTAAGATGATTCGCCTTGAAAACTTCTAGAATTCTAGTACTTTATTTCTTCGTTATTTGTAGTGACGTATGTTCACTGCTAACATCTGTTGCTCAATTCAAATAGTTAAATGTATCATTCGCCTTTATTTATAATATATAAGATATAAGATTTATTTTACCAAAAAAAACTAAATTAGTGAAAAGTTAGCCGATGTATGTAATTAGATTTATGCTTTATTTCAGTGTTTGTTTATGAAAAAACGTGTGTCTAACTATATTTATGTACGCACGTAAGAAGTTAATACGTCTTTGGCATAACAAGATAAAAATCTTTCTAAAAAATTTTAGCCTTCGCGTTATCCTATGTTTGTAGAGAAAACGATACTAATAATAGAAAAAAGGTGTTTAATACATCGAAAGAAATGATTATTATAACGCATATACATATGGGGGGTGTAAGGGGTTCCAATCACCATCTCAGGAACCCAAGCCAACTTCACCTGCACGTGGTACACCCTGCTATAACAGACGGGGTTCTGGCGACCAGCTGATTGGGGTATAGCACAGTCTAAATAGGCAAATAGGCAGCAGCGTCGGCGGTGCGAAAACCTGTGCCCTGCGATCTCCAAGCCGCATGCCCAGCGTGGAGATTACGGGCATAAACCCCCTTTTGGGGAGGCCTATGTCCAGCAGAGGACTAAGATAGGCTGATGATGATGATATGTATATTATTCTATTCTATAAGTGTCGCCTTTTTGTAACGGTGTGCGTGCGCATCGTAAAAATGTCATCTGTCATCGTAAAAATGTCATCTCATCATTTTCCCTAAACGCGCCAAAACAAGTATAATTTCAAAAATACATCGATACTAACTTGTAGCGGGTGCCAGTGCGCGGATGAGGTTCAGGCTTGCAACGGTAGATGGTGGGGTCACGCAGACAGCCGTTGACTGACTGCATAGATATCTTGGCGCGCACGCAGTTCTGAGTGCCGATGTCTGTGCCGTTCTTCATCTCTTCCCACAGTTGAAGGTTCTTTTCTACAGCTAAAGAGATAGAGTCATATAGCAATTTGTCCTGCTAAGAGGAGAGTGACGTATGATTTTTCAACAACATCCGAATGTCAGATGCAGGTACCCAAGTAGACTAACTGATGAAGGAGTGAAGTCATCGAAAAGAACTTGCACATATAAAGAGGGTACCAAATGTTGAAGCATATCATGATATTTGGGACTTGGTACTATCATCCTACCCCGTGAAGGTCCTGGCGTGATAAAACGATAATAATAAAATCTATCATAATCATCATCTGATGTGTAAACTTGGATACAGTATATAAAATATGAAGAACAAAAATTATATTTACCAAATGATTAAACTTACAATTGTTCCTGTTCTTGCTCTCAATCTTCTGCTCCCTTTCATTCTTCATTTGTTCTGGTGGGGTATCGTCTACGAAGGCCTTGCCCTCCTTGATTAGTTTCTCACATAGCTCCATCATAAGGTCAAAGTACTGGGATGTGTGTGTGAACACATCCGGCTTTATCTCCAGCATCTCCACATCTTCCAGTATCACCTTAAAAATTTCAAAGCATTTATTAGACTGTTCACTTTCATCTATATTTTCAAATACATCTCTTGAAAGCTACCACTATTTTGGACGAGAATCATTATACCGCATCAGAAAACAAATATTTTCTTAAACTATACGCCTAAAAAACAGGATTAATTTAACAAGCCATGTCTTATGAAATATATACCAACCTATGTGAATATGAGACCCATATTCCAACAATGGCATTATAATGGGTGGATTATTATTATTATTTGTGAATGATTGTATCAGTTATTTATAAATAGATACATA
>DWEC01002292.1:0-11904 GCA_018245735.1 Microceris miodesmiata
TAAATTTAAAATTTTATTTTCGTTCCAGGGAATTATAAGTTCCCTGGACTAAGCAAGAGAGCACAAAGATCGACATTAACTGTTCACGATCGTTCATAACAAGGCATATTAATGTTAGGATCATTACTAGTACTGCATTAATCGATGTAAACAACATAATGAAACATCTGCTAGACTTACCAACAGGTCTAATAACCAGGGGTACAATAACTTATTATATATGATGCGGTACAGTTATAACAATACGTTCTAATTTACGTTACCTTGTAGGCAAAGGTTTTGCCAGCACGCGCACAATATATTTTGAAGTTCGAATTTTAATTGTGGTTACATAAATTAAAATAATTATCCCATGACTAATCTCTTAATGGGATGTTTGAGGAAGTGGTCGTCTATTTTATTTGATCATTATATAAACAACAAACCATCCATAGCTACCTCGTAATTATTATATAGAATAAATTCACCGTATTTAAATGAACAGTTATGATAAGAAAAAGAACTCCTAGTTTGTAGAATTAGCCTGAATCAAACAACCTAACTCCTAATGGTCCCTGCGGTTGAAGATATTTGCATCTATCATCAAATAATACTAGTCAGAAAAGTTATATACGAGTAGTTCAGTTAAACAATCTTAAATGTAACGTCTTTATACTGCTCGTCTGCCACCATTGTAATAAGATTATTCCACTTAGTGTTTTCCGAATGTTTATACAGAAAATATGTGTAAAAAGTAGTACGTCAACCCGAATTTACCCAGTGTCGCATACTATGGTTTTAATCCGTCTCATCCTGAGAGGTTTTCCGTAGACAACCGTTGAACGATGGTCTATCATAATGATGCAAGGAACTTACAGCGCGCTAATTTCATGCGTAAAATTGTATGTCGAATAGTCGCTCGTAATATTTGATATGACGCAGATATTCCGTACCTAATTATAAGGTAAATGGCGTATGCGATGCAATATCACTAAAATTGCTTTTCCACTCGTACAATCGTCGCGGAACCGCATTGTAGCGGCCAGCGAGCGCTATCGCGGCGATCTCTAAACGATTATGTACCGATAAATACACCGCGCGGCGATACGCTGCATGCAGCGTTACTTGTTATTAGCGGCCCATTGTCGATTGTATTGTAACAGGGCTGCCGTACTGCGGGCCGTGTAATTATATACAAGTATTTACTGCTATGAAAGTAGGTATCTCATTTAAATTTGGACACATAATAGTGAGTGGACGTAGTCAAATATTAAATTATTGGTCCTATCATATTCATATAGCTACCAGGCGTGACGTAGACAACTTAGGATAAATGTATCGCAGAAGACGGGAGAGAAATATTACGAAGCAAAGATAAACTATATATATATATATATATATATATATATATAAAGGCAAAAAAATTGACACGTGAAGCAAATATGGGTGAGCAGCTTATGGATGAGAGCACGAGAATCAATGTCGGTGGCTTTCCTGATACTACTTGTACAATACTCGTCCTCCCTTCAAATTACTGCCATAGGTAACTATTATTATATTATGGGAATCATCGTACCAGGTCTCTTACGCAGAAACAATACGTAAGGTCTATAGGTATAAAGTTATGTACCACTCGGCGCCCTCTTCTTACCCTATAACGGACCTGTCGTGAATATGTTTTCGTTACATGACACATATTTTATGTTATCGGTAAGCAGTTGTTTTAAAATTAAATGCCCACGATTTTACGCATTTTATTTTTTCCATACACACGAGTAAGAGGAAAGTACGAAGTTTTGATGGTACCAGGAAACGGATGTTGGTAAATTGTAACCATGTGTTAATAAGAGTTCAAATTTATTGCATAAGTTCTATCAAAATAAATAAAAAATAATATGAACGTAATCGTTGGGAAGATTAAGAACTGTCAATTACCCACTTTAAACACGATTAGTATACAAAAGTCGTGAACATTAAGTATTTATACTTTCGTGTTAACACACCGCATAATTTAATAATGTTTTACCTACTAATTCACTGTAGTGCTTTGATTGTTTCAAATTTTTATATTTCACACGAAATGTTAAAATAATATTTGTATAAACTCCATACAAAGTGAGTTCTGCGTTATTGGCGGTCAGGTTGTCTTATCTTATTTCTTGGGTCAAGTGTCATGGAACTAAAAATGAATGACTATTAATTTAATGTAGGTACACCGTCGAGTTGATACGGTGATGACACGTTTAATATTAAATGTGTCCAGTAATTGAAGATCGAGCTCACTGCCGTACTATTGGAGAGGCCTATGTTCAGCAGTGGACGGCGGTTGGCTGATGACTTATCAATTTAAATATTTTGTCTAATTCTATAATATGCCACAGCGTGTCGGTCGAGTGGTTGCAAGTGCGGCTGCCGATCGAAAGGTCCCGGGTTCTAATCCCGGGTGTACTACTATTGTGATATCTAACTAGGATTTTCTTACATTTTCTAACTTAAATTTTCTAGTAATGGTGCGGAGTTTGGATCTCATCACCTATTCCATGGTGCATACAACGTAGTTAGTGCAACGTGAGAGTGTACTACATTCCTCTGCCTACACTTTCAGGGATTACACGCGTGATGTCATGTATTATATATTTAAATTCACATAGTTTATTTAAATTTTTATGTATTGTAACTTTACGGAAATACAATTTTTTTATGACGACCCTTAACGATATACACAGTGGCTGACCGCAGATTCATTTGAAGAGCTGAAGATCGAGCTCTGTGGGGTGCTATTGGAGAGGCCTATGTCCAGTAGTGGACGGGAATACGCTGAATGTGATGAGAAGACGACCCTAAAAGAGGCAAGATGAAAATGACGAGTACTATTGAATGTTCGTGCGTGAATGTAGAGTTGACGTGAGTTCGTGAGTGCAGCGATAGTGCCCTTGAGCAGGACATTGTTTCAGTAAGTGCGAATGTTTGTAGCTATAATTTTGTAAGAGGCTACTTCGATAACGGTAAACTGTCAAATGTTTGTTACTTTAAAGACGTAGTACATAAATGCTCTGCGTCATAAACCGCCAACCGTGTTGGGGTGGCCTAGGTACAATAGGCACAGTCATCCGATTAGATATGTAAACACACTGTAACGTTCTAAATAGCGTTAAAAACTCTATAAAATAGTGAACAGTTTTAAAAACTCTTTAACGGGCGAGTGAAATGCAAATGATTGGTACTGGTAGAAGCTAGTACGTAGAATGCGGTTGAGAATCGCGGCAGTAATGCTAAAGATGGGTCCATCAAAATTGATTATATTTAAATTTTCGTTAACAGATGAATGTCAATGACAAAAGCACTTGTTACCCTAAACACGGATGATGTACAACATTGTTAGGGATCTAACATTTTCAACCAAGGCTACATCTGTAAGCAGACGGCTACTTACCCAAACCAACACACGTACACAGTAAATACCACAAACCTTATTATTGTAGCTGTTTGTCGTTGGCCATGTGATAAAAGTTAACAGATAAAAAGGCGACAAATCATAAACCAGAGATACGTTTCAGGCTTTGTATTTTTGTCTTTGCAAACAAAGGATTTACGGCTCACTCGCTATCCGCCACGAGTCAAGTATTAACAATTACTTTGACACTTCTAATTGCAATACATCCTGTGGAAATGCAGACCATCTGGCACCAAAATGTGGCAATGCTACAGTGCGGGGGATTTTAAGCTGTATGGTTATAAGAATAAAGGTGCTAGGCTATAAAGATCGGTTGTAGGCAATGGCTAGAACAATTAGCGTTTGTTCAGGAGAGACGTGACGCGGCTGGCCGCCACATGTCCGCGCCGTGAATAGGTGACAGCGACGCCACTTCAATGAGCCTTGTTGTTCCTGTTAGGTGCATTGTCTCTCGTGAGAAGTTATGTGAAGCTTATTAAATGCCTCGTTAGAATTAAGGCAATAATTTATGACTCCTAAACCTTGTATTGTTGTAGTCATTTTAATTTTGCTTAATTTACTTTTAATCACAGGCTCACTAACTTTGTTACAATTTTTTTAGTATTTTGTTAAAGTATAATTTTTATAAATTCTTTGCATTCTTGCAAGTAGGTACGCCTTTCGAGGTGGCGCAAGCCGGTTTCACTTTAATTATGTAAACTATGAGTACCTTCTATATAAACGCTACATTTGAATTTAAACACTAATTTTAAAAGGAGCTAAAGTCAGAACGCAGACTTCGTTGCACATTTAGTCTTCGAAATCACATTTAACCTACAAAAAATTTACCTTTCAGAGTTGAACCTATTAAAAGAAATAATCTGATGGGTATATTGTAATATGCATTGCTCATTTATAATTCTTTACGGTTTCTTACTGATTATTAATATGATCCGCTGTATAGGAGTTGCGACATGCGACACCTAAAATGATTTTTTGTAGGGAAGTTGCAGGTCAGATTAGTGCCATGCTGACGGGCGGTATTGCGCCGATAACCTAGGGGCACACAGTTGACATGTTGCTCTCCGTGCTTATCACTCAAACAGATACTAGTTTTTACGTTTCCTAAAGATAACCGCCTATCGTTTATTTTTTCAACCAACCCGTCTGACGAAGTTGGTCATAAAATAAGATAAGAATTGTTTAGAGTTTCAATGGGAAGATATTTTCGGTGAGTGCAGATAGACGTATTTAATTGCGTACACGCGGAATCTGTTTATTTCAGGAGGAGATATCGATGGAAACGCAGTAGAGCGTGAGCTTCGGTGTGTGGCGATTAGTAAAATAATGTGGTATTAAAATGAAGGTGCGATGAGATATATGTATTGTTATCAGAAGAATAATTTCGTTAAATAGTTTTGAAGCCATGAATATACATAGTACCTAATAGGCTTCCTCCTTGCTTGCTTGTCATCTAAATATGTCTTGGGTGGAAATCCTAGCCGTAGTAGAAGTCAGTCATACAAATAACTGGTTCAAGAGGCCAGTCAGGCATAGCTGTCGCTTGTCGACGAGTCATTGATTTCGTGCAGCAATAATAAAATACATATATATTTCATCATATGAACACAATAAGGATTACTTTTTAGTTGTGATCGTATGTGGACTTTGACAGTTCGATACTGAACCGTAAAGCTTGGAGATTTTTTGAATTCTTACCTACTATATTATATTGAATATACCTATAAACAGATATGTACATTGTCGCGGACATGTACTCCTTATGTTCATATTAAATAGTAATAATATTACATATTTAAACCACACGTACGAATGGTAAATCAAACTGTGTGACCTACGGAATAATATAGAATTTGGCTCGGCCGCTAATTCAGAACTAAGTGTAAGTCCGCTGCGGTTATTTTTGTCAGCAATAATTCGTATCATTACTCACACATCAAGGGTTCCAACTTAGTTCACGGCGGCGCGGCGGCATTGTTTAAAACGGCTCATAAAAACCTACCCCACTATTGTTGTTATTTGTTAATTAATTAATGCGACCCTTCGAGATGACGTGACGAAAGTGCCAGAACAAAAGTATAACGCAGGGGTAGGTATTGTTTAATGCGAAAGAAGCTATGGGCTCCGAACTGCCACACAACTGAAGTTTATGGTTTTTATGGAAAGTAAGGTTCGTTAATGTCGAACGGCGAGTGGCGGGGAAATTAATGTTCAAATATTTCCAAATGGAAACAGCGGAGTGAGCTGTTTTGAAAATTCAAAAATCAAATGATATTTACTAACTTTTGCCGTTGCTTTGTCTTTTCTTGGCACTATTAATGATTTAGATACTGACTGATGGCGAAGACGTGCATAGAGCGCGTACTGGAAGTGCATGAAGGTAGTGACGTATGTAGAAGCAAGACAGGTGTGTAAGAAAGCGAGATATTTGACACTTGCCCGATGCATAACTCGTAACTACGTGATGATATATTAATAATATGTTCGATAGTGTGGTCGTGTGCGTCGAGTCATCCTGCGGGCTCCTGATATTTTCCTTTGCTCACAGCCAGAGCCCCTGCACACATAACTTGTTTACCTGCTGTTTACTTTGCGGTTTCATAACTGTTGCTATCGGTGGCATTATTCATACCATATACATTATTAATAGTCTTCTTGCATTTGTTTTCAAGAAATACGTGGGATTGCATTGATTATGATGTGTTATGTAATAATGCAACAAATATAATTAGGGTTTTTCTAACTCGAAGTTTCGAGTAATAGGTCAAAGTGTAGGTTTGTGTCCTGTGTATGGCGATAAGCTCACCCCTTATTTCATCTTGGCACGTTAAACACGACTGATGAAACATGAGAGAGTATTTCACTGCTTTGCCTACCCCTTCGAGGAAATATGAGCGATATGTCAATTATATACGCATTTTACATTTGCCAGGCACGCTATGGCTAATACAAGAAACATAAAATTTTCATCCACCTGTTCGAACTACTAAGACAATAATTTCATTCATTTCAATTCTATTAACAGTACAGTAATATACCTACATACGTGTTATCAAATTCCGAAACGGATGTGGTCTATATGATCATCAACATTAATGTTCCTCATCCTCAATTATACGCAGGCCTTCCTAATAGACGTTTTTGGACATAATCTGCACGCTGGATGTGTGGTTTGGAGATCGTAAATATAGCTTGTAGCTACCTGTAACAGTGGCGTGAGTGTTAGGCAGTCTTGCGCTACCACTGCCTTCTTCTTTGTCCCTGTTCGCGATCGCTTCCGATTTTCGATGGATATTAGCGCGCAACCAACTTAGCACTCGCTGAGACTTGTTTCTGAGCGTTGCGTCTTTGTCCTGTACGAACGAATTGGGTGGAACAAAGCTATGTATATAAAGTATTTTTTTTATTTGTATTACTTTACATTTTGTTTTCAATATCGTCAACAACAACCATTCTACTGCACCACTGCAGAACAAGGATCTCTTCTCAGAATCAGAAGGTTCCGCGTGTTTTCATTATCTGTTTTATATCTGATGTATTAGTAAACAGAAAATTAAATTACATTAAGGTTTAACATCCTACTCTTGGAGCAGGCAGGTGTCTCTCTCCCAACAATACGCCGAAGATGTTTTACCACGCTATTTAACTGTTTTAACAAGTTATTTAGAAACTGGACATTGAAATACATATACTTGAATAATAAATTGCTATTATGGTACACTTCACTATAACGAGTAGATCCACGTATACCAGCTTCGCGAAATGAACACCCTTTTCGATAACCGTATGAAGACATTTACATGTTATAAATCTAACATTACAAAAATTATAATGTATTTTCGATTGTATGTAGGAGAAACACAATTGTAACTTTTAACGTTTGTATAGTTATATAGCTTGCAAATCGCATCTGATTTAAAATAGGTTAGGTGAGCCTTAATCAGCACCTGTATCGATCATTGTTCGCAATGTAGTATACTTGTAATTTATAATTTTCGCCTATTTAACGTTATGGATACGCAAGCAATGAGAACAATACAATGCACGGTCTGTCAACCGTAAATCGTGTACTTGTGACACGCTGTTACTCGTCCGCTACGTATGCAATTGCGCTGGCGGCGCGCCAAGCGGGCCAGCGTCGGCCAGCGGGCTACTGTGACGTGCTATTGAACTGTTAAGTATAAAATTCGAAGCAAATCGGAAGAAAAAACTGTTATCAGAACTTTTCGCGTTAGGGGCGGATCAAGGTGCTCCACGTGGAGGGTGAGCCAGCGGGCTGGCGCCGCGCCAACCGTGCTAGCGACTGCCACTGGGACAGCACGATTACAGCGTATCTATTCGTCGCCCATTGACAAATATTTTTATTGCAGTTTGATTTGAAAATGACGCTAATGCTATCTGTACTATATCATAAAGGCGTTTAGAGGTTAAAGTGAAGAATTTTCGCGCATAAAAAAATGGGAAGGGCCTAAAACGAACACTGGATATTTTTACTAGTGTGTTATTTTAAAGGCACATAGAAATAATTAGTGCCTACACCTATACGAAGGGGACTTTCCAGTTTAATCTAGAAAACTAGCTTCTAATCTGAAACTAATTTCGTGTAAGAAATTGGTCGTACTGTGTAATTGTACATTGTAAAGTTACTGCCGAGTGACTTGGACATTAGTTTACTCTTTCAAGGATAATAAAGCAGAATTATGAAAGTAACATCATACCTTTAATCCCCGAAGAGGTAGGCACACGAGAGTTGACTGTTGTGCATTCCCATTCACAACAGTCTACTTTATACCTTTTTTCCATCATGAAATACGTAATGAGCTTATTGCTGTATAGGGGACACAATTTCAGATTTTTAGGTGTTATTAAGAATTTCATGTTAGAAAAATCCAATAGTACCTACCCGACCCGGGGATCGAACCCAGGACCTCTCGACTACCAGTCCGTTTGTTATCTCTCGACCAACGAAGCACAATAATTATTTTACATTTTTCTTTAACATTAAGCTTAATTTCGTTTTATACAATGTAAAATAACGATTTCTATAAGAATCACACCTTATTAGGCAAAATCAAGGCTCCATTGGCAACGGCTGTAAGAATTATGATAAATTCGACAGTGGCGCGTAACAGGTAGGTAGTAAACGGGAGCGGGAACAAAGAGCAATCAATCAGGCGTATCGCTCATCTTCCTAGAAGCGGGTGATCGGCGACACGTGAACGTTGCGTCGGCGATCCTTCACCTCCGGCCTATCGCGCAGATAATACGCACACAAATAACCCACCGATTGACGTCAACACTTACACCGCCCGCGTAGGTAACGCGCGCCTCGTACGCGCACTGCCGCTCTATCACCGCGCAGTAAGGCTCACAATGAGCGCGGCCAGCGCGCACAGCGACTTCGGTGCACCTACACGACACAACCTCGGCCCGTCGCCCTCATTCCGCCGAGCTTCACAAATTAAATTACGACGCAATACTAGTAAAAATAACGGAGCCAATAACCTTATAGGATAACGCCGTTCTCGGACAGCGATCGCCTCGCGCTCATTCATGTTTTTACTGTTGTGTCCATAGATCATCTGTTCCGCCAACTTTAGTGTGTTGAGTCCATTTTTATGTTCACGTCATCATCACTTATCTCACTCTACTAACGGGCATAGGCGGAGGCCGGAAAAGATTGTTCTTGCTCATAATCTAAATTTTGTTTGTTTGCTTTTGTTTGTTTGCTAAAGTTTGCTTAACATAAAAATGTCCTTTTTATGTTAAGCAAACTTAATTGTAAGGAATCGATAAACTACACGAGTATTTTCGATAACGAGTCGATCTGCTTATTGTCCATAACTTCACACGTTTTATTACAAGTTCACTCTAGATCAAGTGACTCATGATTATTAGAACTGGCATCCAATAATTTTATTGGGTTAATTTAGTGAAACATGCCTATGAGTGTTTTAATTGAACGAGTACTATGAAGGTTTTAGATTTAAACAGTTTATTCAAGTTTTGTCTAAATGTACTAGTACCTCTAAACGACAAGTCTTTCCTAAAAGCGAATGTATATACATATATATTGGTAGCCTTGTGGTAGGCAGACATTGGTACAGGCGCCTTATAACTTTAACGATGCATACGGCACATATTTACAATGATATTCTAAGGACGTCATACCCACTTCTACAAGTATAATTTCCTCTATTCTGAATTAGTTTTAGAACGTTTTGCGACCTACTTCTGTTATATATATGCGTACATCATACATACATATGCGTATATTTTGAAAAACTGTAAGTATGACTGCTTTACTCATTCCGCTCGTGCCTTGTCTTGTATTTCTTTTACTAAGAGCACTTTTAAAGAGCCCTTCTTTAAATTCGAAGACGCAGTGATGATACAGTTATTGCAAAGTCCATGCAATTGTCTATTTCAAATGATTGTCGCAGATTTAAAAACCTCAGTCCTCTGCTGGACCTATGCCTCTGTAAGAGGCAGATTTGCTCACAATTCCTACGATGGGCACGCCGGTTAGTGATTGCAGAGTGCAGCTTCTGGCAGCGCCTACGCTGCTACTCGTCGGCAGCCTATGCATTTAGCTATTCCTGAGTAGGCGCTGTCATACCGCGATCTGCCAGCGTCAAGTTTTACCGCCTCTTACGACACCATTGGACAGGTATGATTTTGAGGGAAGTATTGTTTCCCCGACCAGGCTATATAAAGATACTTTTATTATTTTAATGGCAGTAGTCGGTTAGAAGTTGGACGTAAAAATGCGATAAGGCGTGTGCGGTGGGTCGTTGCGCTATCGTGGGTTTCACCTCGCGATAGGTGCACGCGTGTATGTGTTTGCATTCTATGTAACCGTTGTGGTTATGCCACGCTCACGAACATTATATAATAATAATAATATATTATAAAATATATATGGCTGCGCCACGCTTAACAGGGTAGGCAGGGGGCACCGACAGCCTAATACCTATATCTATCTATCAACTCTTCCAGAACCGACGTGCTTCTCTTCCATTCATCACTCTAGTCATACACGCACATCTGTTTTGAAAACTCCACTAACAACCAGTATCTAATATGTCTAGTCAACATCAGTGATAAACATAATGCTTAATATCTGGATAATTATGCAGTTTGCAAATAACATAGGATGAAAGATTTCCGACCATAGTTGGCGAATCGGAATATGTTAGGCTATAAATCTTGCCTTACTTTTTTTACGGTTTTTGCAGCACCAACACCAGCAGCTTACAAAGCGTACTGTTGTGTAAAATAAGTACTGGCGTGGATCGAGCTATGTACAGTTTGATGTGATGCACTACCCATGTTTTGACTTACTCAATGGTAATGTTACAGAGATTGAGCGACTGATAATAGTTTTTGAGATAAGGGTATCACTATGTACGAGTATCAACTGCACAGTGGTTTGGGGATATCAATTGCTTTTTCGTACTTTTCGTCCTTTGTAGTTTTACTGGCCGTGAAGGCAGTTAGTCAGGATTACGGAAGGATTTTATAAGTAGATAAATTTACGAACTAACTTAGGGTCACTGGTCCAAAGTCTGGGAGCCATAATTTATTTATTTATAATGTTAAGCAGAGGTGTTTCCTTGGTCGTGGTCTTCGTCGAAAAATAGATTAAGTTGATTGCTAATTCAATGGACAAACCTATCTTTGATATAATAATTTATACCTCTAATATACTAATATTAAAATAAAACATCGGCGATAATGCTACTGTATAAGATATTTTCAATCAGAGGTCTTTTTAACGCGATAGAATCCATAAGATTGATTCTTAGAATTTTCGACTATCTGTCCGTTGGTGTACGCTAATCTCGGTACCGGCTCAATCAATTTGGGTGCGGTTTTCCTTAATATGTTGTGGTAAGCTTCACTTAATAAAGCAGTTTTTTTTTATTCAATCGGTTCCCAAAAAGAAGAGGCACGTCAATTTAAAGAATGCTGTCAAACTTTAATTTGAAAAAATATCGTTTCGTCGATTAGCTTGAAACTTTGGTGATAGGTTATAGATTGAAAGATTATATGAACACAAAGTTGTTGGGCTTACTTGAAGTAATGATTAGCTAGTAAATGAACGCAAGGCCTTTCTGAATTTAAGATAGAAGAATCGTCTGATTGGACGTTTTATAGGCTACAGCATACATCGAAAATCCTATTATAATACTTTTATTGTCGCTCTGTTGGGTACAGGTCCCTTCTGCAAATGAGGGCACTTGAAGCCGAAGTCTGACACGTTTAAATACAAATAGTGGTTTACACGATTTGTTTTGCTGCCAGGTGGCGCACCGCGCGCTGCAGCGAGCAGCGCCCGATAACGTTACAACGTAGGTACATTGTTATACGAATCCAATGTTATCTGCCTTCCTCCGCGCTGACCTTTGCGCTTACTTTTAGCTTTGTTTCAACTCTTCGGTGAAATTTTCCAATGTACAAGCATTAAA
>DWEC01002293.1:0-11904 GCA_018245735.1 Microceris miodesmiata
TCCTTCACCGTTAGCAAGTGATATTTAAATTTAAAACGCACTTTTGTAAAGAGGTGCGCGCCATGGATTTGAATCCACACCACCGGAGTGAGAGGCTGAATTCTTAACCACTAGGCTATCACTAGATTATAATTTATGATTAACGACCCTTTAAATCTCTACTGAAATATAATGACTATAAATGGGAATAAATTCAGTAAAAACCATGTTTAAAAGGTAGCTGTTAAGTAATGATCCTTTTTGCTATTTAAATTTTCTTAGAGATGGCTGGGGTCGTCAAGAGCTTTCCGAAGCTACTATGTGTGTAAATAGCGCGATCTAGAATAAGAATATCAGGTCTGTAAGGATAGAAATATTCGGCACTAGACTATCTCTGTCCACCCAGTAATGGACTCGGCGTGATTATATAACAACAATGAGAGTATCATAGTACTTGGCAAGCATCTGGTGAAGGTTGGCTGAAGGAGCCCGCGCAAAACATGGAGGCGGGGTCGATGGCGTTTCTGTCCAGACCGGATTTCCGGCAACATTTCATTGCTATGGTGTTTATGGCAGACGATTGTAGGAATGACGCGCTCGAACCGCCTTCCTGAAACGGAACAAGAAATTCGTTGAAGAAAAGACATTCGTTGACTAAGTAAATAATTAATGACCTGAGTATTGAACCGGAGGTAGTAGGGTCGATTTTCAGCTAGGATAAATATTTGCATAATAAACTTTTTATTTGTTTTCTGTCTGGATGTAATAATAATAGTAATAATTCTCGCACTCAATCAAAACACTCACTGGGTATAATATATGTAGGCATTTAATTAGTAATATCTGTAAGTGGCAGTTCATTAGTCATTTAATTACAATAACTCAGATTCTACTAGGCTTGGGATCGGATGGCCGTGGGTGACTTGTCTCAATACACTTGTACCTATAACAATAACCGTGTCAAATAGTACAAAAATCCATCTCACCCTTAGTTTTCCCCATCCGGATATAACGGCTGGCTTGTTCGCTTCCAGTCTGGTGTCTTTCGGAACCATTCGAATCGGCAGAACCCTGGCGGAGAAGCGCAGCGGAGAGTACAGTTGCACCAGCCCTACGTCATTGATCTTTGACTTGCTGGCGTAACGTGGGTGCACAAAGCAATCCTTTACATCATACATCTCGCCGCCATGGGTCTTCCAGGAGGAGCCGAGTCGTACAGTCAGGTCGCTAGAACGAGCGCTGCGAATCGAATGTGAGATGCTTTTAAATTTCTTAACCTATCCTATCTGGATTGGGGTGATAGCTTAGTGGTTCAGTGAATCAGGGTGTGAAATCTTGACCCGCACTTGGCAGACTATGGTCTTAATCTTTCTTATTCTGAAAGCTGACCCAGGTTATATATAAAAGCATCTTGCCGTCACCGGCGTGATTCGATATTTCAATTCATCATCATCATCATCATCAGCCTTTTCCCGTCCACTACTGGACATAGGCTTCTCCAATGGCACGCCACTAAGCTCGATTTTCAGCTCTTCGCATCCAACCACTTTGTGTATATCGTCACTCCACCTAGCTGGAGGTCGTCCTATCCTACGTTTGCTAAGTGGCGGTCTCCAGTCTAGAACACGCCTGCTCCAGCGGCAATCGGTTCTGCGACAGATGTGACCAGCCCACTGTCACTTCAGCTTGCTGATCTCTTAATAACTATGGTTCTCTGTCGGATCGCCTCATTTCTGATGCGATCCTTCAGAGAGATGCCAAGCATAGCCCTTTTCTATAGCTCGCTGAGCGACTTTAAACCTTTGGTGGACCAGTCGCACCTTCAGTGTTCCACGTCTCGACTCCGTAGGTCATATTTTAATTAATAGTTACTAACTTATGCAATAACGAAAATATTGATATTATTTGCTGTAACCATAGAAAATTGACCTTGTTTCTTTTGGCACTGTTCTAGTATAAGATTTTTTGTTACGAATCAAATCCCAAATCGAATTTAATTTAATTAAACTGCTTACTTGACCGTCGCTTTAAAGAAAAATGTGAATGGCCTGTCCAATAGTGGATGTCCAAAGGCCGAAATGATGGCGGTGTTACAACCACATAGTAATTACATAATCCCGAAATCAAATATCGCTGTCATCCAACTTTTAGAGTTCACCACTTGTAAATGTGAAATATTGAATAAGAGATTTGAATAACATGAATAAATTGAATCACGTTTAGCCGTCGGCGATATATTGACAACCGTTTCGAATTACTAAAGTAATGGCGGGCTAAACGCTTAAATAAAAACTGTATATCAAGTTGACAGACAGCGGGGGAGGATAAAACAGATGTCTCTAATACGCGAAAGATGTCCAATTGTGCGCCGCGCCGCGGGTCTCGAAACGTATCGCCATCCGAGTATGTCACTATAAATTCCTTTAGAACCATCGTAAAGCGCCCGCTACACATTGAACGGGGAAATATACGCTTTGTACGGCCAGCCGATTGGTGTTTTGCATCGGAAAAAATACGTTTCGCCCCTTGAGGATAAATTGAAATTGTGGGGGCAATTCACATGGGGCATCCTATAAAAGAGTTTGTGCGCGCACGTATTTGTACAGCGTTAGAAAGATTGGATTGTGTGTCTATCCGTCTTGTTAGTGACGACACCGTCTTTATAGAGGAGCCTGGGTAGAAAGGATACCTTAATGCGTTAACTCTAAACGAATGAACAATCCATGAGAGGGTTGAAGGGTGAGACTAATAAAATTAGTCAAATGTCTCACCTTATGTACACTTGCTGGATTCAATTTTTAATTAGTTAGATTTGTTTGTTAACCTATTTATCGTAATCTCTGATTAAAAATCTTACTTAAACCACAAAAATGGACGAAGCAATACTAGAGAATCATTATTATTTTTTAAAGTGAATTAATGAGTTATTATCCATAGATGTGACTTATACATAATCTAATAAGTGTGTTTGAATTTTACAGTCGATGTATTTTTAAAAGTGTGGAATTTAAATAGTATCTGAGTAGATCAAATTCACAGGAAACATGTATAAGAAAGAGAATATTCTACTTCAAACTCCAAGCTTTCCTCGTATAACTTGTATAGCTGGAATTATTATCTCTGTTACAAGACAAGTGTATATTTATATTACAAAAATTTGAACGGTTAAGACCATTATACTTATATAATATGGTATAGGGCAGAATAATATTGCAGTTCAGCTCGTACTATATTCTCTCTTTATGGATATGATGACGTCATATTTTTAAACAATTTTATAAACAAATCGATGTGCTTGCTTTCTAAAGATTACACAATGCTTAGATTGAGTTCACAACCGGGACATCTCTGACAAGAAGTAAAGGTTTCCAATCCACTGCTTTTGTGCCCCTCCGGGATGTGAAAAGGTATAGTTTTATATACATAAAGAGCACTCTGTCTGCAAATACAGATATGTACCTAAATGGAGTCCCAGAAGTCGAATCTTTACAGATATAATAAAAGAACGCCTGTTTCGTATTGAATGTGAGACAAAGTATTCGTGGAACAATAATTCTCGTACATTGTCAATATCAATAGTTGTTTTGACAGTTTGTTAATGTGTATTGAGATTATATTTTGAGGGTATTTTATTATATATTTTTTTACAGAATAGTAATGATAGACCTATAAGATATTTTGAATCATGAAACGAACGAAGGTTGAACGAGGTTTATTGCACTTTCATTATTATATCAGCCTCTTTTACTTTAAGGACAATGCCTCTGTTATAATGTATAACTACACTCCATTCCTTACTGATTTCATCCAGCTATAACCATTTGCTGTTTTATGATCATAAGTAGACTTGACTCGAACGCCTTACAATTCTACTACAGATTTGTGGTTAGTTTTATGTTAAATTTTAGTACAAAATTGAATGGGTTGGTTGACATTAATAGAATATTTTTATATTTGCTGATAAGGTTTATGGGCTTTAAAAACATAAATTAAGCACTTGAATGGTTAACTACAAGGTTTGTACCTGTATTGAAAAGTATTTGCTTTGATGTTTTCTATGAGTGCTGTTTTCGATGCGCGCACACACACACACACGTGTGTGTGTGTGTGTGTGCCCGTGCATGTGTATTTTGTTTAATATAATTCTTTAAAACCAAAATTTTGAATATCTTCAATTATTTGTACACTACAGGGCGGGATTGAAAACCCCTTTCAAAGAGAAAGTGTTTAATTTATTTTTTGAGGCGATTCAAAATGAGGATGTATTTCATTGGCAAACGGTTGAATCGAACTCGAATTTAAATATGCGACAGTAATTGCACGTTCCGCTTAGATTACTTTCTTGACACGTTCCAATAAATCGGTGTCAGTATCATTATCAACCACAGTTACATACGAGAACTGTAAACAGTTGAGAACATTGTCACGCTGGCCAAGTGCGAATAGTTTTTTTTTTTTCATAAAAAAGGTCGCCTGCATTATTAAATGAAACTAATGTGACAGTATTTAATCCACATGTGATAGGCATTTGGCACGAAACTAGGAATTTTTATTAGGACTATAAGTGTAATAATGCAATAACGAGGAATAAATCTGTAGGTCCATGAATTACGCTATTTGAGTAATGTTTTCGTTTTACGTATATAATACCTATCTCTTACGGAGACAGACTTTCATGGTTTTTAATCGGTGAAGCTAATGTCACAATCAAAGTTCCATTACCTTAGAAATACTCTAAATTTTAACTTCACTTTAAATCTTAACTTTCGTGGTCACGAAAAAATAATGGACAGATTTTGACGAAATTTGTTGTGTTGATTAGTAAATTTCGTGTCAAATGTACGTATAGAAACTATAGAACAAGTTTCATAGCTAGAGAATCTCATATTACCACGGGCGAGCGAGCGTAGCTGCAGGCAACAATTAGTTTATAGTAATGCCATGTTATTGTAGTACATTTTCTAATAGCTATAGAGGTCTAGAACTCAGAAGGTGTCAAAGCAAAATCAATTCTAATCTCGAACACAATAACGTTGACATTACTTTGCACGGTTATATTCTATGTTTAAAAGTAACGTTAATACGGCTTAACTTAAAGAATATTTTATATTGTTGTGTAGCATATTTATGTAACAATATGAAAGCGTAAGACTTACATTTAAACTGTAAATAGGTGCTTGGACGTTTTTATTATGAGCGTAGTTGAGCGTACATAGTGCGTTTTGGGGGTCACGTAGCTGGACTTTGTAGAAATGGACGAGTAATGTACTGAAGTAAATAAGTATTATACCTTTATTTTATATATTAAATATGCTGCCTACGCTATTTATTCATGGAATTCATTTAAAAGCTTAATAGACGTGAAATGATGAAACGCGGGCAGGACACCATAATGGTTTTTCTGTTTCCATTTACAGCAATAGAGTAGTCCTGATAATTTTTGATAAGCAAAATATATACAAGCGTAGAAAACAATAAATAAATATAATTATTAAGTCATTATTAAATATTATAATCATTTAGTCTCTTTTGGTTCTCCAAATACATTAAGAATCACCTTTACATAGATTTAAATAGATTTAGCAACCTAATTAAGTTCGCTTTGACATTTTGATGTTCCATTAAAATCCTAAAGAGATTTTTTTTATATTTTTGTGAAATGCTCATGAATATTGTCAGAATGTTGTGAGGGGATCTCATAGACACTAGTGGGTTTCAATAAGATCTCCTACGTGGGTAATTTCGTTACGGAAACTAAGGCGTTCATACTAACCGCAACAGGCAATGAGCAGCAGTTAGGATCCAAATGTCGGTGACGACGGATCCACCACAGATTGGGAAGGTCTTCTCTCGCAGAGACACTTGCCAAGGCACTGCCGCGATGGAGGTGTTGCGGCCGGCGACAACGCGACGAGTTGAGCCTGCTGAATATTCAAATTATTGTTAGTGCGGTTTAAGCTATCAATTGTAGTCAAATGTTCCAACTATTAAATTGAATGTAATTATAGTTTTCTAAAAGAAAAAGTCATCTGCACGTTTTTTCCGTATCTAGCGGATTCAACAGATATTTAGAGAATCAAAATATAGGTACCGACCAATTTTAGAATGCTCATTGATGTCGGTTGGAGTGTTAACCAGGTGCAACAATTGTTGGTATTGTGCACAATAACAACATAGTTGATATTGTGCCCTTTAGGACTACTCACCTCTCCTGTTATCTGGTAAATCTTCTGAAACAATATAGAAACAAACTCAATGGGAGCCGACACCTCTATTCGAAATTCAAAGGTAGAATCATTCAAATCGATTCTAAGTCTGCGGTAACCACTGTGATCATGATATGTACTGGAGCAGGCAAGTGATGAGGCAGCAGGCTAACATTATCTGCAAGGGTGGTAATAAATCTGTAATCAACTTCAGATACGAATTGTGACACATTTTAAGTTTATCTAAATTATCAGACAAAAGCAGAAGCTAACGCGTAGGTCATGCTAGGTGCCAGGGTTTTTGTAGTAAGTATTTGTTATTATTAATATTATACATAGCTGTTATATATCCTAGTAGTAGCTACCTAGTAGTAGTACTAGTGGATATAGAGATTTAACTCACAATATTGCGATCTAAATAACTAGTAGACCGATGTAGCTTTACAAGATTAATATTGTTTTAAGAACGTACAAAAAAAGCGTCACTTCACGCCTCAATCCCTGAAGAGGTAGAAGTTTAAATTTAAATTATTTGTAAGTTTAAAATTTTAATTTTAAGTTTGTTTTAAGATTAAAATTAATTATTATTCGTTTAGAAATCAGAGCGCTTGAGCGGTGTCCGATATGTTCACCAAGGTTTGTGAAACGTGTCTAGTTAAATCTAGATGATGATTTTTTTCTTCATCATTTCTGAGATGATTTTCTATTTAAAAGCAAGGGAGCCGTAAAATCGGTTGATTGGGATGACGATGACGAAATCGTTACCACTCTGCACTGGGTTTGCAATTAACTTAACTGGGCACTATCAATAAAAACAGAGCTACTTACTTGCAAGTTTTTTCAACAAATTCTCGAACATGAGCTTGTACCTGTCTTGAACTCGAGACTCGTTGAGGAAGTGGAGAATGTTGTGTTTGTTGGACTCGGCTTCTTCAGCTAAATCTGAATAATCTATCTGTACGGTTTCTCCCGCGAGCACCGTACCATCACTGCTGTTATTAGAGACTCCGTGATCACAGAACGACACATTTATCGTTATAAACACGCCGATGAAAACCCTCCACATTGCTAATGGTTTATATTTTCATATTTGGTTTAAATTACGTTGCGCATTACAACAATTTTTTTGTATTTTAATATTTCTTGTAGAATTTTCATAGCCAAATTGGTAATGAAAATTAGTTTCTAGAACATGAGATACTTAATAATGTTTAGGCCACCCAGCCTAGTGTATGAACATGACTAAACACGTATACACTACGGTACACGGTACGGTGCACACTACGGTATAACCAATTGTATGTATTCTTTATATTTCCATTTATTTGTTATTATATATGTCATTGATATATTATATCAATGATAACAGCAAAATTTCGGAATCGTACAATATTCACAGTTTCTAGTAGTCCTAGTTTTTTTATACCTATGCTATTTTTCACTCCAGAGAACTTTAGTTGACTAACATTAATGGTTTGTGAACAAAGCCACCCACAAAATTAGTTAAAGGTAACTACCGTGAAATGGCGAAGTTTTATTGTGTACACTTAATTCATGTGTTGTTTTCAATGAATTTGTTTAATGAAACCGACTGGTACGACTGGTAAACCTGCTTGTACATGCAGCTGCCCTTAACTTAATATAATTTCTATTTTTATTATATTATTACGTTTATAATATCTAACAGATTCCTTAAGTGATAGGTAGGGAGCACCGGTTCATCATTCTCTTCATAAACATTCCTGACTTGGACACTTGTAACTATCCCATCAGCCAGGTATTGTAAAGAGTGTAGGCAACGATCGACAGAAATACAATATTTGGTGTTCGTAGTAACATATTTGTGTTGTCAGTTAAGTCACTGTCAAATTAGATCGCACGGGTACTGGAATACATGAACTCTAACAGTGACTTGTCTATAAATAATCCCCGAAGGGGTAGGCAGGGGAGTGTAGCACACTTCCACGTTTTACCAATTATATGTTTTCGGAGTAGCGGGCTGTAGGTCATAACTGAACATTTATAAATTTAATCTGTACGTTTGCTTTAGTTATAAAGGATTGCAAGTTTACTTCCTTGCAGCTGCTTCCGGTACTCATGTATACAATAGAACCACTGTATTTGCTTTTATTTTATTTGTTAAATAAAATATTCATAACACTTTAAAACTAATTTAACCCTTTCTGTTTCGTTAGCTTTAAAATGATTGTATATCTGATGTAAACTAGTATTATTTTAAATTAAAACTTTAGCAGTGTGCTAACAACAAACAAAGTAAACAAAAATTATCAACAAAATGGAAACACGAACAATAATAAAATCGTACAACATGTAGAGCATGTGGCGAGCGGTCGAATTAGACGCGCGGATTAAACTTGTTGCTATTGCCTTTGGGCAGGCGCTGAAATAACTTTCTTATAATAATAAACAGTATGTTTTTGTGTCACATAAATGATAAGAGTTAATTACGTACACTTTAAATTTTAAATTTAAATTATTATTATCAATATCATCAGTTTGTCCCAGTGCACTGCTGGACGAAGGTTCCTTCAGTGGGAGATTTAGCTCATAACCACCATCACGTGCTTGCAGTTTGGGGATCGTAGAGTATAGCTTCCCGCACTGCAGCGCTACTGTCCGTTGGTGGCCAGGCTATTTAGCTGTGCCGAAAGTAGGCTGTGTTATAAAGTAATCACGGGTGTCTTACATAGCAGAGTGTACCACGGGCAATCGATATTTGTTCGGGCTCTTATAGAGGAGTTTGGAATCCTTTACAATCGTAAACTTAAATATAAAATACAAATCTGCAATTCAAATATTGCACAAGCTTTATTCATATTAATTAGTAAAGTTTACTGTCTGTGGTCAATTATACATGTGTTACTTTGGGCGCAAAGTGGAGAAATATCGCAGTACCTATAGTATGTGCTAGGGAAAGATGTCACGGGTGCTTTGGCAATCGAGCCTTCGATAGAGGTTTGTGTTACAGTGTAAATTTAGCGTATTCGTTGAAAGCGGTTTAATTAAAAGGGGTAACAATGTAAGAACATCGCTTTCTAAGAATATCAGTAATTATTATCGGAGTAGAAGTTAGTCGAAGAAGGGTGCAAAGTTTGTCGGCGCCGGAGACGTTGTTTCGGACGTTTTCAACTTTGTAAATCCGCTCTTGAATCTAATTAACGAGTTTGAAGGCAGGTAGGTGCGCTTCGACGGTCCGTCCTCGCAATCTGTAATTAAATTTGTTACATTCGGAAACCATAGGGTAACCATCAATTATGTTTGTCCTGATTGTTTGCATACAGTTGATGAATTACGTATATTTATGTAATTTCCATTTAATGCATTTAGTATTAGAAAAACGTACGTATAAGTAAGTTGATTCCTTGGATTACCCCAAAGAAATGTTATGTCTTACGCGCATGCACACATGCTTAATATATTATTTTGTACATTTGCATGTTCGTTCGTTGGTGATGTCGATCGGAGAGCCAGAGAGGCCACGTTTTCCGACCAAGACGAATATTTTCGTGATATATACGATAAATTGAAATATGATGGATTCGAAACATGTTTAAGATGGCGAAGACAAAGTACCCCGAACTTCCATTGTTCTAAAATAATACCATCATCTTAATAATATTTTAGATTTAAGCCGTAGAAGTGTACTTTTAAGATTATCTATTTATATTTTGCCAGGGGTGTTATTAAATTAGTCACATTTAATGTCCTACAACCATCAATGCGATCAATGCTGAGCGATCAACTTTCATTATCCCTTTTTCCCTTAATCTTTTTAACTTTATAATTTTTTTCATCATAATATGAACGTGGAAGCAGCACGCCAGGTCTGTAGAAATACAGATATTTAGAATTCGATTCTTGCTGTCTACCCTGTAAAAGACGTGACATGGCAACATAATAAAAATATAACAATATCCAAGGCAGAGCTAGCAAAAGGGAAGTCCTACACGTTCAACATTCCAAGGTCAGTTGGAAGTGTATTTGCAAGTTCCATTTGGTCTGTTCTCAGTGCCGTCAACTTTGTCCCAATTCCTCAGTTTTATTGTACTTATTAAACTTGCTATTTTTCATTAATTCCTTTGAATTCATTATTGCTTTTAAAAATAAGTCCATAGGCAGTGACACCTAACGCAAAAAGAAACAAAATATGACGTAGAGAAATGATTACGTAGCAGTTGTGCCTTTCCTAATTAGATAATTAAAAATATGATGCTAAGTCTTCGCGAAGGTACAAGTTACATGTGCATCCATGCATGTAATTTAGGACAAAGCCACTATTAGGATTGTTACCTAATTGCTTGATTATATTTTTTAATTATACCTAATGGTTTGATTCCTTTCGAATAGTGCACGCGGTGCATATTTAAATCAAGGGCAATTCGGTAACTGTATGAACACGTCCTTTCAAACAGAACATCATCATCATCGATGCTTTTTATTGTTTCACTTTCCAACATATGTACATAGTTGCCATCAGTGAATGAAAAGGATTAAAGCCATAGTCTATCACGCTAGTCAAATGGGGGTTGGCAGACTTCATACGCCTAAGAGAACATTATGGAGTATTGGAAAGTGTGCTGGTTTATTCCACAATGCTTTTCGATCTTATTCTTTCAATGGACATTTTTATTACATAAAGCTGTGCGCGCACTAAAATTTGATTTTAGAACCTGCCGGAATGGGAGGCTGAATTCATAATCATTAAAACTATTAGTGCTTAAATACATATTTATATGCTCATTGCCTCATTGCTCATCAGGCTTTGACTAGATTGTGTCAGATTTCATTACACGGCGTACATCGATTTTGTATCCAGCCAACGTTGAAATTACAAATCACAGGAATAATGGCAATCAAAAGCAGGCCCACTCGTTAACAATGTTGAATGCAAAATGAAAGGTAACATAAGTTTTTTTTCGTGTTTATTAGAGATTTAATAATTATAGAAGGGCGGGTTATTTTGGCTCTTAAAAGTAAAAGTTGGAAACTGAAGTAAAATTATTGATAACAGCCAAGTTTCTCAGTGATAAGGTGATGGGAAAAAAATATCAGTTTTTCAAATTTCCGAAAATAGTCGCAATCTGTTTCGAACGGCTCGTACAGTCATTTTCCATTAATTGAAAGATTATGGTTTCGATCTTCTTTACTTAATATGAGACAGCAAAAATAGTCGTCTTTATTAACAAAACTATATTTTACATTTTACGAAATAACGTGTTTTTATAACAGTTCCTTTTCATGGAAAAATTAAACGTCGTATTGCATTTCAAAATGGCAATTTGTTTGCTTTATGAGCAGAAATCACGCGAACCTTGTAGTTCGGCATAAATTTTATTTAATCAATGTTTCATCATTGCTTTCGTTTTAGTTACATTTTTTGAGCCCAGTCGAATGAACGATCGGCTTGACTGAGACTCAAAATTTTTCGTAATAATAGTAAAAAATCTTAAAACGTTTTTGTACATCTGTCGTTAACATAGTTAAAATTATAAATTAACTTCCATGGCATTGTGGAATTCTAAATAAGGTAAAAGGATCATATTAAATTCCCTTTGAAATTTTACACGGAACACTCCAAAGCATAATGTTGGAGAAACAAAAATCCAATTTGCAACACTCCGTGGAATCTTGGTGTTAACGAATATCCGACACGTGTCCCGACTTGCCAACGATGCATCGTGACAATTTCCCTATGCAT
>DWEC01002294.1:0-11902 GCA_018245735.1 Microceris miodesmiata
GGTGAGCCTATTGCCATGCGTCGGGCACATATCCAGACTCCGAACCACTACTAGAAAATCTAAATTTGAGAACTTTTTAGTGTTCGACCCGGGAATCGAACCCGGGACCTCCCGATCGGCAGTCGCACTTTACAACCATCACGACCAACGAAGCAGTCTTAGCAGAACAAGTGAATACGTCTCGTACGGGGTGGGTAGAACATACCGAGTGCCAAATCTTATTAAACTGTACCGATGTGTGTTTTTCTCTTACATTGAACATTTATTCACAGACAGGATCACATATATTTACAACTTAATTTTTAAGCTCCACACGGCTAACCGCTAAAAATAACAAAAACATTGATGCTACATTTTAAAAAGCTTAGCATATTTCTTTTCACTACACTTCCGCACGCTCAATATGCCGTCTACGAGAGATAAGAAAACAAAATTATAATATACCTCCGTTCTGAGATTGTAAAATATTATTCCGTTATATTCCATTTCACAGGATGTAAACTCTACGTAACGCTATCTATTCAAAGCGACACTTCCTCTCATGCACCCTCTCGATAAAGCGTATTTATATTTGCATTTTGTTCCTCCGATATTCAATTTTTCGCGGTGACTTTTAGATACGATACAAAAAATGTTTTTATGTTATAAATCTCAACGTACGTACTTGCGGCTAAGTTATTTTGTTCAATATTTAATGGTGTGTATTGAATAAGATGAGAATACCGTTTCCTTGGTCGTGGCGGATTACCAGGTTAGTGACATACGCCTGGTTACGCCGTTTATTTATACACGTGCATTTTTGCCTGTCTACGTTGGCTGTAGGATATAGGTCTTCGCTGAGAGGTGTTTGCCCATAGTCTCTACGCTAGGCATGTGAAGGGGGGATGGCATAGCACGGCCGCCTGTACCGCCATGCTGCTGTCCGTAAGCTGCCAGTTACGTATGTATATTATAACATCGAGAAATTAACAAGTATTATGTTTATAGCTATTTTGCTTTAACCTTTGTAAATAATATTGAAAATGAACAGGTGTTTCACAATAAATAGGTATAGGAATAGTGAGAAAAGTCTATTTAATAACGAAACATCCCTTAAGCCAGAGGGCGCGGAGCGGTGCGAATGTCACGCGAGTGATATATTTATTGCTAGGGCAACAACGATTGCTAAATTTCGAGAGATACGAGTACGTTATAATAATTATGTTATATTATTAAAATAATATGCTCTATGATTCAATCTATTAAACATGTACGTTAATAGGAATAAAATAATTAATTCGTTAAACATTTCTTGAGAAACTAAAAACTAAATATAAACAGAAGACCTAACCATAAAACAAGATACATAAATATACTACGATGAAAAGACTTTAGTACCTTGTCTTGCTTATTCCCAATAAATAAAAAAGGGGAACGTTAAAACGGACCCAAAAGGACTTGGATGTAAAACTCGTGACGCAATACTCCGCAAAGCAACCACCGTAATGTCAATAGTGTCTAGATTGGTCGAGCGGAGGGTGTCGAACACACAGCTGTTCGGAAAGTCCGCACATACATATAGTCTACTCGGTGTTCGTACTCGCATGTTACGGGTGCTCCTATATTTATTAGTCACAAATCGGTTTTGTAATCCACACGATTGAAAGCTATGCTAAAAGAAAGAAATGCTTTACGCTGTATTACGTACGTGTTAGGTATTTTTATTCAGTATAGATACGCCAGGTTACTTTCAGGTTAAGCAGACAAAGAGCACAGAGAGTTCTCTCTTTCTTTATCTTAGACAACCGACATCCTCTATCTACATATATGTATTAACTAGGAAAGTTTGTTATTTTCCTATTTTTGGTACATTGGTCGCAGGCATAGCCACTGTCGAGCAAGTCGTTGGCATAACCGAATAAAAAGAATCAGTGATCTCTCTGTAACAACAGTCGTTAAAGAAGCCGAAACTAAACGGAAGTGATTCACACACAAACTTTCGAAGGACTTTTATGAACATGACCTTCAGCTATGAAGAAAACAACCAACAAAATCGTAAGCTAAAGTAATTTTCCAATAATACATGGTTCCTGGTTAGGACTTTAGCCATGAAGTAATAAAATATTTAGCTATGAAATAGATCAGTAAATACATTTATGCAGCTCAATTTATTAATAAATATATTCTTATTGACTTGTCCTCACTTGCGAGTAACAAGAAAAAGTAAGTAAATCTATTAATAACTAGTAAGCAATTACTACTGGAAAAACTAAAAAGTAATAACTAGTAGTAAAACTAGTAACTACGAGTAGTGCCGGAATAAACATTATTTTTATTAATGGCGACACGCAATAGAAGACCCCCATTATTAGCTCCCACTAACAGCTCGGGGAGCAGGGTACAAATGAAAATAAGCGCTGTCCGGAATTCGCATCCCGTATTAATAAAGTCATTTTGCCAACAAAATGTACCCCTCATCGTTTTGATTATTGTCTAAAAAGTATTGTTCAGTATGCACTATCTTTAAGGTAATAAATTATATTTATTATTCTTATTATTACTATTATCATTGTAAACAATTACACTTTAAGGTGTTAGAGTGATGAATGTTCTCAAAATTTGTACACTTATAGCGCCTTACGAGTGTGTCAACTGTTAAGTTTGGTGTTCGTTAAAGATAATATTTACAGATCTGGAGTTTAATAACTATTTAGGCTATTTTATTAGACACTTATTTCACAGCATTATAGAGGGTGCATGATGAGAGCCCCCTAGAATGATTAAACATCAAATTTACTTCATATGGCACACTCGACGTAGTCGGAAACTTATGATTTTTTTTTAACTCTACTTTTTAAAACAATGTGCAATATCTATACTACGCTATATAATTATATCAGTAATAAGTTGAAAACAGTACCAGTAAATTTTTACTATTCCAAGTTAATAGAGCAAGTACAAGGCGCCACTTGCAAACACAATTTATTTTAAAGCTGATTAGTAGTACGTAGTTAGTTATTTGAAACAAGTCGGATATGAAGACTGGGTAGGTATGACTATGGAGAGACGTGTCTATTCATAACCAGATTAAATACGACCTTAATAATGTAGAAATAATTCTAAGAGCACAAATAGAGCTTAGGCTGGCCAGTAGGCGTAGTTGTTAGTGGATTTGACTGGTAAGTCAGTGGTCCTGGGTTCAAACTCTACCCATGGCTAAAATTTATTTATTGAGCACAAGTATGTGTTCTGTACCTGGATGTAAATAAAAGTATTAATATAAGTAGATAATCATGATCTATGCTTAAATTTAGATATTTTTTTGATCTCTTATTTAAGGCTAACCGGTTTTAAACATGTTTTAAGATAATTTGATTATACGAAACTAATGCCATTTAGGTATCTAGTGTTCATCAAACCGCAGCCTGACACAACGGTAAATTGTTTTTGTCATTGATAATTACGAGTATGTGACACGGAAGTGAGATGGATTTGTGGTTTCCAGCCAGCTTTTGGAAAATAACACGCTGCATTAGTTTTGGTACATTTACGCTGGTTTACTTTTTGGTACAATAGATACTAAGTAGTATCATATCGTTATGTTAGATCTTTTATGGGATTGGCAGAGAGCAGCGAGTGCCAAACGAAAACTCTGACTTCCAACTTCTCCGTTGGTTAGTATCTATTAGGTTAAGATAGATGAATATTGGTCTCGCGCGGTATCTACTCGTAAATGGATCAGCATTGTACTCGTACCTCTCGTGTACCATTCCTTCACCAGCAATTTTAATTAACCACTGATCCACTAACAGCGGCACTTCATTTAAAATTAAATCTAGTCCGTTGCACACTGCACACAATTGCTGGGTGTAACTGTTTGCCTTTATACCATCAAAGTCCCATAAGAGTTATATAGTCGCTGTTTCTACCGAAAAGCGTCCTGTCTTTGAGAGATAGCCGTGAAAACGAGACAGATGATGTGCGAGTATAAGGGATATACTTGGTGAATGGTCCCTTTGACGTCTTGAGATTTATTTATGTGTCTATCCGCAGTTGGCGAGGCGGCTGTGATGCGCTTGCATAATGTATGAAAAATATGAAGCTCGAAAAAGTTGTACTTTGAGATTCAAATCTTTGTATACAGTAAGTGAGCGGTTGTAAAGTACATATTTCAAAATGTATTAAAAGTACTTGCTGTTCTTTAAGATTTCAAGATAATCAAAAATTCGGAAACAGTTGAAGCATCAAATTGGAATTGGTTTATTTTACAGGTCTCTATTCCAATAATCCACGGATTAACCTCTTGTACTTATAAATAATTGTTATTATCAAATTTATATAAGCACGTATAGGATATAACGCATATGTATAAGGATAGTCATATTTAGCGCTTGCTGCTCTCTACCTATCCGCTAGCGGAGTTGGCGCGATAATCATAATAATACTTTTCTTTCAATGGTTCAGTGTTTTTAAAATCATCATCATCATCAACCTATTTCGGTCCACTGGTGGACCTAGGCCTCTCCAATGGCACGCCACTAAGTTCGATCTTCAGCTCTTCGCATACACCCATAGCCAGCCACTTTGCGTATATCGTTTAAAATAATGTCATCGGATAATTAATATAATGCAAAACTTCTCTGGCGGACGCAAAGAAACTATTTCAACCGTATAATTACAAAACGAAACTAATTTACAACCGGACAGATAAGATTTAGTTCGGTGACTTATAAGTCCGTGCGCTTACCGTTCGTACTATATCTATCGGATCTAATCGGTCGGGTACGCTGTTCAATCGCACCCTCTTATGCATTGATTAGATGCTTAGGGAAAGATAACATTTCTTTTTATTACAACAAGATAACATTTCTTTTTTTTGATAAACTTGACATAGTAAACAACAGTTATGACAAAGTTAATTTATAATTACGAGTAATATACACAATACACAAATTAGTTAGACCTATTAACGTGACCAAGAAAGTTAGGCGCGATGTCTCCCTCGGATTTGGGTGCCCCGTATATCTCCACGTTGGCCCAGTACATTTACATCAGAAGTTTATAAGCCCGTCAAAGTCGATTAGGCTTAACGACACCTGCCTAATGATGACAACGGGGACCGATTAATTCCGGTGTCTTGGAATCACGGAAATATTTCCGTAATTTATATTGTTATTCAGGTCACAAATATAGGACTCGCAAGTTATTGGTGCTAGTCAAAGTACATTAAATAACTTTAGTTCAATAAGTAATATCTAGCGAGTAATACTTTGGTTCACATTGAATATTAGTTTGTCCCTCTTGTTTTTATAGGCAGTTAATTATTTATTTATTTCAGTTAATAATTCATTAGAGATTCCTTTATTTAAGTTTATAAATTTGAAGATTTTTTTATTTACTTGTCGTTTGTTTGCTAATAATGCCCTGAAGGAACCGATAACGAATTATACATACGTTTAAATATACGGCATGTTCAACTATTGGATACCAATACAAATTAACAAAAGTTTACATTGTAATATAATGACAATAAACTTAAAGTGGCTAGAACAGTTTGGAGTATTTTTATTATTCCGCACTGCATGAATCACCCCAATTAAATGCATTTATTGATTCGAGATACGACACCAGATAGTTCTTTTAAATTAACACTTAACAATAACTAAGAACAAATAAAACGATTACAAAACGCTAGGTTGATACGTGGACATTTATTTTCAATGAAATAATACCAATCCGATAAAGTTGAGATGTATTAGTTTATTGGCAAGCCCTTTCTCGCTATTGATCAATTTGGTCGTTTGAGCGCAGCTACTCGAGGCCGTCTGCTGGGGATTTATTTAAAAACGAGAAAGGCAGGTTTGAATTGAGCTCAGTTGAATGCATTGCTGAAATAGCGCGGTCAATACGTGCAGGCTGGGAATTAATTTGGTCGATTTGTAGATACTCAATGAATATCGTTATTATTAAGTATTATTGATGATGTTGATGAAAGCCATAACGGGACAAGCGGGCCTCACGCGCTTCTTACCCAGTTCCCGTATACATACGCCGGTTCCGAAGATTTTTGTCGCCGTACATCAGCCAGTATCTGACCTACTTGGTCAAAATAGATATGTATAATGTCATATCGCATTTTTGTCGTTATGTCGCGTGTTATTACTTTAATTATAGATTTTTGGAACAAGCCTACAGTTTGATCGGTATTGTTCAAATAACTGAACAATGCGGTTGTAGAACATTGAATAATACAATGACAAAGGTTCGTGTGATGTCATCTGGAAATTGTTAGATTGTCAGGATATCCCGTCATTGCCGATGTGTTCTCAGGTACGGCTCGTCAAAATTGCCCGCCATCGACACCATTTATAGCGATAAGTGACGGTGCTCCAATTTCTTGCCCTCATTGAGTCTTGAAGACAAGGGGTTTTAGTTTAGTTTTTCAATAGTAACAAGTTTTATACTAATCTCAGCTAATTCAACGCTCTCAGTGATTCGATAGTTGTCAGATACAGTTGCCGCTTTATTCAGTTAGCTGGTATTTCTGTCCAAAAAAAAATCATAGCACCCATTCATTCGCGTGGACGGAAATATTTTTATTACTAGAAATAGTAAATTGTAATACACTGGCGAGTTATTAGAGTTTATTGAAAAAATATGTTTTGTGACCGATGTTTTGCAGAGCTTAGCAAATTTTTAGTATTTTTGTATGTGTATATATTTACAACTAGCCCACACAGCCAGCTAGCGTGGCAAACTAAGGTCTTAATCCCTCTTGTTATAAGAGGAGATGTGTGCTCAATAGTGACGCGATAAACGGGTTGATGATGATGGCAATAAATTTAAAACCCTGAACTAAGTCGAGTATGCTTTTATCATCAACTGTTGGCCAGCGCGCGGTGGCAATAACAATTTGTGACAGTTCGAGTCGCATGTATAAATTTGTATTATGCACTTCACTCGTTTAGTCAACACGACACGCAGGCGTTTTAAGTTTAACATTTTACTGACGATACCTAAGCATGAAACACAATGAAAACACTTCGCTATACACAAATTTATGCAACGCGCCGCCTGAATGCCATCTAGCATTTTCTCATCGTATTTTGTGACGTAAATACATTGAAAGTAGCACATGTACCTATATAAGATAAGCAAACTCGTATGTAGAAGAACGAACAATTTTTCAGTATACAAATGATCATACTTATTATTGTTACATATGATGAGATTTTTTTTCGAACGTTATTTAGTCAATATTGAATTGGTACTGCTAAGTGAGACAATGTTTACAATAAGCCAATACGGTAGAGCTACGAAGTCTTAACTAAAAAAATGTTGTTATTTTGTTTCATTGTATATTTAACTACAACAAATCTTATTACAGTAACGTATTGTTTTTAAAAAATTGTATTATAAAAGTCAAATGTCAACAATTAAGTGGATACAAGCCACGCGGAACTTTATCTTACAATAACAAATAGGATAATTGTTACTTTTTATTCTAATTCTAACCAAAAGTCCTACAATTTGCGCGTCGTGCAAATGTTAGAAGCGTATTTGTTATTGTAACTACGACATGGCTGGCGAACTGTCGAGCCTCACTGTTTCAACACAGACCCGGCGCCGCTGGTCCCGGTCTATGCAAAACAATTCAAATTCGACACAAAGAGAATGCGACACTGTTCGGTGGGGTCTCAACAGCACACTATGTAATACAAGCAATTACTATTGCCTGGATTTCTATCCACGTCCCACTAATACATATGGGTGCATTCAATTAGAAGTAGTTCTTGCATGTTATTAAGACAAGAATAAACAGCCGAGATGTTTATATCCTATACTGATAAGTTTGTGAGTTTGAGTTTAAGTAGAGTCTTGTTTGCTCACCAAAAATACTTTAGTTACTCTATACTCTAGTACAGACGTCCTGGTTTGCAGGTGTCCATGGGCGACGGCAGTCACCATATTCAATAAAAAAAAATAAGTGTCGATGTTGTAGGGTCCACATAAGCAAATATTTAATCGTACAGTATGTGTGTGCCTTCATTTCTGTGTAAGGGATCGCTACCCCTCTATGTCAGACGCTCAGACATGTCCTTATTACACGAATCATACTAAAGACTGGAGCTCACTGCTCGTGGATCTGATGAATTGAAATCTAAGGAAGTTCGTACCTTTAAAGTAAACAAGGAATAATATACTTTAACACTTCTTATTTAAACAATATTTTTTAGCTACTATTAGTAATCATTGTCACATTTTAGAAGCTTTTTTTAGCCAACAACACGTTTTAGCTCTCGGATCTTGTTATTGTTGGCTAATAATTGGACTTTCCCAGAAATATTTACCGTGATTCAAAAGTTTTCTTTGCCGGGTTGGGTTAAAATTTGTACAATTAGGCGTAAGAGAGATGTACAATTACAATTACACACGAGAGAGGTGTATATGCTGGTATTCCTCAGTAGAAATTGCCCAACTTTGGAACGACCAGCTTATTAATGGTCCGTCGAAATTTAAACGCGGAAGTAAAACTACAATAATCTCGGCGAAATATGGTAAATTTCGTGTTGATATCTGGTGTGAGTGCTAACCCTAAATCTTACTTAGTCCTTAGGGATATCAACGCTTTGTCATGACAAAGAAGTCTATAACCTTATAAATATATCGACAGAAAAGAGCTTTAGTTCTACGTTGGGCTATACATAAATAACTGGTGAGATATGTGTGTCTAAAATCTTCTGTCTATCTTTTTAGGGATTACAGGCGTGATTGTAGCATATTTCTTGTACACATCTATTTCCCGATAAATTACTTGTATTGAAACTCTACAATGGGCTTTGTTACGCTATGTATAAATAATGGAAGGTATTATCAAGGATTGAATGTAAGGTTTTTGGAAAATTTATCGCTAAGTCATCGGGTTTTCCGTTACTGAAAGGAAAGCCCTTGTGGCGCAATGGCTAGCGCATTCGGCCGTTAACCGAAAGGTTGGTGGTTCGAGCCCACCCGGGGGCGAATTTATTTTTGAGTTTAAGTTAAAAATTATGTCAATTTTCGACATACTTACATTTCATTTAGCGACTATTCGCAAAACTTCTCTCGTTTTGTTTTAAATTTTGTAAAAATTATCTAATTGCTTGGCAATTTACTTTATTTTCTCGTACATAATTAACGTACTATGTATGTTATACGGGATGAATGTAATGACGTCCACCGATCACAAATTCAGACATCATACCACTATAGAGAATTTCAAATTATAAAAAACTCAATAATACTTTGTCCGACTCAGGAATCTAACCCGGGACCTCCTTCTCTGAGGTCGCTTGTACCACTAGAATATCAAAACAGCACATAACTGATTATACCTATGTCCTTCTGCTAGTCATTGATTTATCCGGCAATTGCTTGCAAAACCTGATTGACATGCAAACAGATTTCTACAGTATCCATCTCAAATGTGAATTATTACCAGAGAACAGTGGGTGATACAAATAATAATAATAATATGAATAATTTTCGACCCTTTTATCATTCAACTGTTAGAATATGGATCACCTTCCATACTGAGAAGGCGAACACCACAGTCGTACAACGTTTATCAAAATTTTCAACCCCGCATATAATTGCTTAACTCGTCGAACAACCCATGAAATATATGTATAATAACCCTAATAAATACAAGCACCTGTAGTATACTGACATTTTGTGTTTATAGTGGATTGTATTGTTTATATAATATATTCTATAACTTATTTGAATAATTCATTTATGTCGCAATCCAAGTTAGCCTTTTGACTTGCATATTCATGTAAATAATTTTGTCTTATCCTCAATTTTATTACTTATATTAGCAATTCATAAATGTAAATATAATTATATATATGCATACATTAGGTATTATTAATTAAATAAACTTAATGTAGCGTTTCATTAAAAGCATAATAATATATAAATATCTTTCAATTGTAATAATACCACCTTCGGGTATCCCTCATCCCTCCCAAAAGGTAAGGCTTGAGGTCTTTAGGATCAGATCACATACCGATACGATACAGAAAGATTTGTGTCCAGTAGTTAAATAAAAAAGATCGAAGTACAAAAGGTAATATTTTGCCTTCCAACGTTACTTAGAACAATTAACCCAAATACACAGATCCATACTTATACATAGAGTTAAACTTAAAAGTTTAATAATTAGCTTACGTTAACTTCGCATGTCGATGTAATATTATATTGTTCGTTCTGAAAACTCTTTCGTTATATCGATTTACAAATACCGGTGGAGTGGCGGCTTAGACCTAAATTGTCACAAATATTTCGGTCTGAAGCAATGCAGGTACAATTCACTGTCTGCGGCCGGTATCCGAAACCGCATTTTGCATGACAGGTAATTCCGATCTGGTAACATTCCAAAGTACCTAATAAATTGGTATTTGCTCAACACCAGATTAAGCATTTTAAGATAAATAATCTATCAAAATCATATTTTGTGTTTGTTTTTGATAATTAGTACTACTCCCGTCCAGCAGTGGACGGGAGTAGGCTGATGATGGTGATCATGAATTTAGTATTTACTCAATCTATTTATACAGAATGAAATTTTAATAATGTTTTTTTTTATAATCTAGTATTTACCATATTCATTTTTACCCTGTAATTGCTTTTTCTGTTAAAGTTGTAGTTGGTTATTTATTTATAATAAGATGAGTTTAGGCCATTATTTACCACGGTGACCCATTTCACATTCCTGCATAAAGAGTTCTTCGGGAATGTTTTCCTTCACTGTTACAGCAAGTGATATTTAATCTGTAAAATACACATGACTGCATAACGATACACCTGCCCACGAGTTTGAACCCCGGATTTTGAAGTAAAGTCCTAATTAATAATTGAGCAGTTATAGCACATTAATTTCTAAGTGAGTTGTTCGTTCGATGAAAGGAATATTGGTTACTTATTGTTATTTAAATTATTGGAACTGAAATTTGGAACGTAATTACTAATTTTTACTAAGTTATTGTTAAGTCGTTGTTAACTTTGTTATGCACGTACTCTCTTACCATTTTGTTTTTTTTTAAATATTTATCTCCACTAACAACAAGGTTGCCTTCTAGAGATCGCTAGTTAGCGATAAGGCCGCCTATTGTACGATATACAATTATGCTTTCTTGTTTTTCTTTGTATTTATTTTCCTTTATGATATGTACAATAAAGAATATTACTACTACTAATTCGCAATAATTTTTACAATAATAGTTCGTTTATTAATAACAGTTATTTCCATCGTCGGCATTAACGTAATTTAATATATCTATAGCATCACAAATCCTAACGTACATACATATATGTATGGCATAATTTAGCTGTTATCACGCAACAATAAACAGTTTGCAAAATCAAACAACCTCATTTATCAAAAGCGATCCACGCCTATATAATAATACATGAGAACGCAATTTGGGTACTGTATTTGAAATTGTACTGATTACATTCTGTATTCAAATAATCTGAAGCAATTCCGCCTTCAATTTTCGTCAACCTGCATTCATTAACTGCAGTCTCTGTTCGCGCGACTAATCGAACAGATTTTTGGATCGGTCGCACGACTGGTCCGACGAGTAGTTGAGCGATGTTGTTGACATTTAGTGTTAGCAACCCGGCAGTGCATTGCGGCATACTGAACAAGTTACGAGGCTGCGAATTATCTTTTACTTTCAAAGATGTGTGGCATATAGACAATAATTACTGTATTTTATCGTTTTATTTGAAAGTATTTTTAGTGTACAACATTGCAATTAAACCATGGCGATACAGTCCCGCTGAAGACTGAGAAATATTTAAAAAAAGAGCTGTTTTGGTGATTTTTTAACCTAAAATGTCTCAAAAAACATAGAGCTACCATTTATATTTTCGTCAG
>DWEC01002295.1:0-11901 GCA_018245735.1 Microceris miodesmiata
TCCCGACTCGTATAACCTGGAACTGTTCAAAAGACGGGTGAATAGGCATTTTTTAGGCGAGCGTGTTTCACCCTAGGTTGCATCTCGCTTTCCATCAGGTGGGATTGCAGCCAAACGCGAGCCTATTTATAATAAAAAAAAAAAAAATCTGAAAATTTATAGAAATAATAATTTCAACGTAAAATATTTCTTATTAAATATTCAATTCAAACTCATTTGAGAATTAATTTTTTTAAATGTAAATTTTTATAAATGCTTAAGAAACGCGTTGAATTCTCAAGGATAGAGATATATAGCTCTCGATGATCTCTGCCTAACCCGTAAAAGACCTGACTATATAAAATAATGGTAATAAAACTATCATGCACGTGTGAGAGTCCAGTTTTAATTCTAGTTACATTGTTCCAGAATATGAACGCATTTATTTATTGGAGCTAGTGGGTGTCTACCAGGTAGAGCGCGGCGCGGTCACAATGAGGACTAGCACATACTCTACCGAGTAGCCGTCACGCTCTACCGACCAACTATCGACCGGACTGAGGTATGAAAAATATACAATTCACTAGTTACATTAATTGTTTAAATAAACGGTGTTTAATAATCTGTGGACCTTTAAATAAGTTATGTAGTCTAGTAAATCCCGACAGACATACCACAAACATATTTTTAATGTTCAATACGCATTTAGATTCTGTAGTTGTACCTTTTTTATTATAAAATGATTATTGGAAAAAATTTAGAATTCCGTCCATCCAATCAAATCAAGTCAATAACGGTTTTTTTAAAACATATTTACATTTTCAATTAACTGCAATTCCTAGAATTTTACTTGTTTAATCGCGCGGCGATGATTTAGCATATTTACGGATTTGGTTGCAGCGCCTTTGAAAACTATTTATCCTCAAATAAGTGGATTTTTGTTTTCCTTAAAGTATATAATAGAAACGAATTTTGTAAGGAAAAATGTTACTTTAACAAATATCCACCACTTTATACTTCATTAAAAATAGTTACACGATTTACATATCATTGAAACAGCTTGCTTAATATGGCACCGATTAAAATATTGCACAAACTGCAGCGACATTTAATAACAAAAAAAATATTATCAGCGCCTAACACAAAATATCTTTTGTTCATTTGCTTTTTAAATAGTTACATGTAGCGCCTAGCACAAAATATCTTTTGTTCATTTGCTTTTTAAATAGTTACATGTAGCGCCTAACACAAAATATCTTTTGTTCATTTGCTTTTTAAATAGTTACGTGTTTTTAATAAAGCGTCTTGTTAGGTGCGAAAAAGAAATTAATACTTCGTACATGTAAGCCGACTTGTTAGCTGATGACACAGTAAATGTTAAAAGGTGAAACGGTGAATTTACGATCGTATGTTTAGATAAATGTTCTATGTACGTCTATTGACATCCGAGAGCCACAATGGTGTATTGCTTAAAAATATGACGACTCAGTGGGTGAGCGAAAATGTTGCGACAGAGCTGTTTACACAGACAGTTTAATGAGGCATGCCTAGAAGCAAACGTATTACGCGAGCTGTCGCGAATAGGGTATCCTGGCGACTCATAATTCGTGGTATGAACAAAAAGCCGTGCCCTCATTGGGCCGGGTGAAACTAACGCAGTTGTGTGTCAAGGCCGTCGGACAAATTGATATTACATCAAGCCAGAATTCGCCCGTCGACTCGCGCTTACCAACTTGCCGTTTGTCACGTTTTTAATGCGACTGCAATGTTCGCCAATTATCAACTCTTCTGTTACGAGATGGCTTATTATTCGTGAAGCAACACGCTACTAGGAAATAAGTAAACGATCAAACGGTATCACTAAAAAACCATTGGAAATCGACAATTGCAAGCGTCGACATCTTAGGTCAACGAGAGGCGACCGCGCTAATATTAGCTGGAGCCACTAATGTTCTCAGATAAGGGACATCACAGTAATCATTTGAAATGTGACCGTTTATAATGCCAGCGATCAATTAAAATGAAGTCGTTGCACGCGTTTATGAACGCTGTCTTGATTTAATTATGCAAAAACATTGCTTTTACGGCTTACTTACCATAACGACTTACTTCCGTTTCATGTTAGAGTCTAATGTCCGTCTGGTGATAATTTTAATAACTATAAATAGATTTTATAAAATATCATAGCGAAATCGAAACATTTTGAAATTATTTTCATATAAAATTGTAACGTAACAATCAGAATTCATTTTTAGTCCATTAATGGGAAACTCATTTTGCAAAATTTTAAAATATCATCATAATATTCTGACAGTTATGTATACTTTGCGAAGATTTCTTTGAAGTGGATTCCAGTATTCGTGTCACTTACAGAAAACCACTTTTAAACCAGCAGTATTCTAGGCTTTTATACTTTAAATAGAATAACATAATGTTGCGTTAAAACCCATTCTGAGCAATTCTATAACGTCATTAGCAAACAAAATCTCTTTAGGTGGCGCTTAGTTCCTTTAGTGTCAATATAATATATACTTTCATATGCGCTTATATAAGACCTGCTCGTAGGAGTTCAAGCAACAGTAAGGCTGTTGCAAAATTCTTACCATTATATTCAATGCTTCAAAGCCATCTTCGGAGAGGAAGCATCAACTAGTTAAAGTTATTGTTATCTAAATATCCATAGATCATGTAGGCAACGTTATCAAATGTTAATTGTAACTCATTAAAGAATCTAATTTAAAATAAGTACCTAGGCGAAATGAGCTCAGGTCACCTGTGATCTGTTATAGATGAACTGTCACACCATTGAGAACAATCAGAACGTCTAATGATCTACCTATAAAATCAGTGTACAATATGATAATATGTTTAGCAACAGAATTACGGTAACCTTTGTGCAACCGACTCAAAAAGGTATAACAATATTATAACTTATAATATAATAATCAATAATTGGTGTACATACATATTATGTGACTACTCGTAGCAGAAAATTAATGGATGTTGTAAAAAGCAGATCGTTAATAAAACATATAATATACTTTAGTAAAGTTCAACTGTTTAGTGATGAAACTATCTCCCATAAAATAAAATAAAAATCCCTTTTCAATCTTTAAGACTTTATTACCTTTTTAACGTATCTATTTTTAAACCAGTGCACGAACAATAATAAATATCGACGCGTCATTAAACACCCAGAGAATATGAATTGGGAAACTTTATCCGAACAAATCCATAGTAGGTACTGAAAGTATTTAGGTTCAAGATGATTTTGTATGCTTGATTCGTGTACCATCATTATGTAGGGCCGTTAGCGAGCATTCGCTACACTGGCATTGTCGTTGATCGATGAGGATCGATCATTTCACAACCAGTTGGAAATCATTTTGCAGATTAAGTCCTTCTTCATGCGATCTACGCGTATTCAAAATGGAAACAAATGCAGTACCTAACATTATTATGATTACTTATCAACGGCAAAGTTCAAGTGCATGTTAATTGGTTTATATCGTAACATAAATCAATTTGTATTGTCATATTATGATTAGCTCCTATACATGTTATGATTAGCTACCATCTCCTTTCTCTATATTCCCTCTCTCTTTCTTTCTTTTCTCTCGTTTTTTTCATCTTATTTTGAAAATGATAAATGTACCAAATATTATAAATATACGAGTATATCTTAAACAAACTTTATTTTTAGCTGCGTCGTTTAAAGTTTATTTGAATTCTATAACACAGCTCTAATAGTTTGGAGTCAATTCCTGAATGCACTTCTAACTGTATTAAATTATGCGCATTTTAAGGACTTCCGTCACACGGTATAAACCAATATTTCTTTGATTTGAATTCTGCCAATCGGTACTTGGCCAAGCACTCAATATAGGAAGATCTATGTCGAACAATGGAACAATAAAAGGTTTGTTAATAAATCCGTTAAAGGCACGCAGTAAAATTAAACCGGTCAATATATCCATGTTACCTAGCTCTCCTTTATTGTCTTAAACTATATTAGGTATATTATTGCAGCACAGATTTTAGCTACTCTATTACTAAATGTAACGTTCACCTAGAATTAATTCAATCTGCATCTGATAATGTAAAATAATTGCGCAAAACGATTCGTAACAAATAAAACACTTAGCAAATATTGTACAAGCGCTGCTAATTAAAGAAACTAGCACTTAAGAAGTCACTGCGTGTTCCAGTCTGACAAAATATTTTCTTGTAAAGGTGAAGTCAATGATTGATAGTTGCGACGAGCGCGCGCAAGAGCCTTGAGAACTCAATTGTACGGCTACTGTTCCGGAACCAGACGCCGACTTGCGAACTCGTTTGCTAACATTATGTGTGTCATGTCTATAAAGTATGCATCATGCAGTTTTGAATAGGTTTGCATATTTTTTGCACCTAAATGCATTAGGTAAATTTTTAAAGAATCTTACGATTAGCTCAAAAAACCTTTTGTGAACAGCCAAAATGTGAACTAATGAGGTAATGAACAAAAATAGTCAATATACATATAACGCTGCGAAATGAGGCTCTTCGAAATTGTTGAAAAGTGTTCAATTTTATAAAAGCCAATCCATTGGCGACTCTTCTGGACATCCAAATATCGGGAGACGATGGTAAACACTTACTGATGTAGTGTACTTTTCAAGTCATATTTATAGAAACAAATTATCATTGTTAAATAGGTATTACAAATTACGATTAAGGCGTCAACCCTTCACATTTTGAGAGGGGACCTCTACTTAAAAGTAAAATGATAGAAGGTGTAGTCGATGGTTACGATGATAATAATGTATTATAGAGTCACGGACTTAGATTTCTGACCGTTTGCAGTAATATGCAATTCGTGATAATTGACGAAAATTTGTTTGATCTAAAGAGCATTTTTAACAGCCGGTCTCTGTTTTTAATGTTAAATATCAAGCGTTAAGCCCGTAAGTTAACGCCGTGAGTCTGTAGAATGTCATCTAAACGATTTGACCAGTAGCCCAAATGTTCCCCAATTTGCATCAGAGCAGCATGAACAAAGCACAGAACTTAATAAAATTGAAAGATCCATGTCATGTAATCAAATTTGCACAAGACTAAAACAAAAGGCTGATATTTACTGAAATGAAGTGTCAAATAGCCAGTACAGTAGTAGCGACTTTTTAATTAGATGGATTTCTTTACAGATGCCTTGTCTGTTAATAAAATAACGCAGAACTATTATTAATCTAAACAATATCTCACCCTTCATCGAGACACGCTTGATAGTGTTAATAACATTATTTGAAAGGTCAAATAATTACCAATTTATCTCACCACGATCGAATCAAGTTTGGTCCATAAAATATGTTGCAGACAGATTACGACTAACGTGACTTTTAAAGCAAATATACCAAGTATACATATATTCAGTCACTTGTATATAACCTGAAATCGTAAAAAAAACTCGCGTAAAAAACACGCGGCAAGCCGGCGTGAGAACTTTATGTTCGTAGTATCCTTCAATAACTATTGTTTTACTAATCATCAAGTATCGATAATACAATTATATCCTTTTCCCCGCCACGCTTTACTCGTTGTTAGTGATACAAGTAGCTAATCACGCGCGACCACAGCGTCCGGAGAAGATTTCGAAATGTCAAGGACGTCCGACGTCAACTGATTAAATCTCAACATGAACTATAGAATTGACCGTGAGACTAGCTTTTGCTCCCTGCTCGTCACTTACCTCATATTAAAATGTTTCGTATCTATGGATATTCCTTAACAATTTTATACTTTTAATCGTTTTTGCGTAATTTGAAGATTATTTTTAATATATGTATGTATATATATATATATGTACGAAAAATAAGATTTTCTCCGTTTTTAAGGATATATTACGTACTTTACATATATTACAGAAAAAAGTCGCTTCCACAATTTAAGTTTTATTTATACATGTTAACACATAGAAGACGTTAAGATTGCATAAAATAATAATTAATACGAGTATCTTAGGACTAGCAGACGCAATTAAGCAGAGCATGTGCTACGGTAGCCAGACAGCTGATAAACATGGACACGTGTACACGTATATGAACTGTATGTATACTTAGCATGTAGATAATTTTACACCCAGACAGAACTAACACTCGTGCTCATTACGCAAATATTTATCTTGGATGAGAATCGAATCCACAATAAAGATTCTGCGGCCAAGCTCCGACAGGCCATCATTAATAAAATGTCTTTAACATTTTACTTTATAAGGCATAAAATCGTACTTGAATAATCATACTGTAATTTGGAGTATGGACAATAAAATATTAAGCTTAGATTTACAGAGTTCAGAATTTTGTTACCTTCTATTTTCTAGGTCTCTATAAATCAAATAAAGGAAGAAAAATTAACGAGTTTTGGTCACGTTTAAATAAATCTTAACATCTAGTGTTCTTGTTTCAAAACTATCTATTCATATTTTCAATTAAAGTGCAGTTGTAAAAGTCGATTTAAAAGCAATTATTGTATACAACTTCTAGATGTACGATCATCTTTACCGAGTGACGCCATCATAAAACGTTCAAAGAAAACTACTACGCGAGGAAGCAATAAATCAGTGTGAGTAGAAAAAATGGATGCTAGTTTTTACTTGTGATTCCAATGATTACGATGAAAGTAAAAGTTTTGTTGTCTTGCATAAGTAGGCTGATCGTCGATTGGAGTACAGATTTATTTCACTTATTGGCACACTGGAATTCCACGAAGTTGAAAATGTAGAGGCTATAACAACGAAAGTACGCTTGGTTGGCGGTCAGTGGCAAAAATACTGTGCATTCCACTTCTCTTTATTACGTTGCCATAAAAAATATAACTTACATAAATGGCGCAGCGAAAGAAAGAACACACAGCGTTTGTGACGAAAAAAACTTGGTATTATTTGAGTTGCCACATTGTGAGCCGTATACGGAGAACATATTTTATGCGTTCGTAATATGTACTTAACCGGCCGTATGTAAAGCAAATGGACGTATTTAGCGTTTTAAGTAGCCAAGATGAAATTCTAGCACATACATATTTAGTGAGAGCTGACATCGTGCGAGGTTGCAGTAAAATATACACCAGCATTATCTACGTGAATACAAATTTTGATACAGTTTTACGTAAGCGAAATGCTCCATGTAAACGCAGCGCGGGTAAGCGGGTTCACCGCTTTTGATTGTTGCGTCACGTCCCCACTCAGTCACGCTCGTGCGGGATACGTACGAAAACTAGACGCCAAATGTTAGAGTACTAGATGTTTCTAGAAGATTCTACAGCACTTGATTCCATAACACCGAATGTTTTGCAATTCTTCTCTTTCAACTACAAATAGAAACAAACGTTTACCTACTTAAAATTGTAAAAGTTAATAGATTTTTCGATTCACAAAGTACATATGCTGAACAATCGAACGTAAAAAACAAGAGTGCACTCCATTCTACTTAATCTAGCTGCATTTTAGTACAGAAATAGGAGCACTACCCGTTGTGCCGTCCAAAGTTAAACTATAAGTCAAGCTCAAGTTGCATTCCATGAGCTAATTGCAACTCAATATGACTTCCTGTCAGAAGCCATAAAATCTTAATGGCCAGTGGGAACCAACTACGTAATGTTGCGTTGATATAGATGAGATTGGTCAGTCTGTAAAGGTCTTGCCACATTTAAAATATACGTCGATCAAGAACGCAATCCTAAATGGAATCCATCAGCATTGACCGAATCAATCCACTTAACTTTTGACACGCCAGATCTGTAACAATCACGCTCGCCGCGGTAGGAAGTCGCTCGTCAGCTTCTGCTGTGTAATATTTAATCGATCACATGTTTAAATCAAGTAATTGATTCTTGATTATCTTGGACAAGGAACTGACGTGTTCTATATATTTCTGTACTGACTACAAAACAAGCAATAAAATATAATAGTTTGGAAATATTAAAAAGAAATTGCTTTCAATTAGAATATTCGGAGGAGCGCCTTTTTATGCTACGTAGTAATTATTGTAGTACGTACTTTGATTAAATTTTATATATTAAAAATTTAAGCAATTATGATAATTCGTATGCCACAGGGCATTGGACGTAGGCCCGGAAAACATAATTAGTGCCCTTGGCTTACAGCAACAATCATTTGCAGTCGATGCGCATGTTAAGCCACCCACCGCAAAGCTAATTTCGCATCAGCTAGCTAGATGAATCACCAAGATGCCACTCACGACAATCCGCCAGACAGGATGTATGTATGTTAACGGAATACGTATAATAAGACAAGACAAGAAATATCAAAAGCTTTTGTGTCGAAGTCTTAACAATTTGTAAATTAGTGACCGCACCTTGTAAAACTGTTTGTACATATATCCGGCTGAGTCTTACCGTATTATCAATAAAATAGATACAAAATGATTCCCTCTCAAGATATCAACATAGTTTACATAGTGTACAACACTTCAACAAAATATTTTCTTTATTAAAGTGTAGGTACCTTAACGATAGGTTTATTTGGCACTGGGTGCTCTCTCTCTCTCCTGTAACCAACCTGACATCACGACAATATAAAATAGTTTCAATTTCCGATTACACGTATTTAATATTACCGCAGTTGTAATTATTACAAAACTTCCAAAGAAATATTTTTTAAATAATCGTGACAAATGTAATGAAAATTCTATAGACATATTTTTTGTAATGTAAAAGTAAACAAATTATATCTGTGTAAGCGATAATTGTGTTCCCGAGAAAGATACTTCGATTGATTATGACTTTCTCTATTGTTACATATATGACGAAGCCACGCCTGCCACTGCCTGTTGTAATAGTACTTTTGTTTGTTATGTTATGTACCTGTGTTAACACTGATCTATTCAAATAAATTTCTAATGTTATATCAATATGGCTTGTATATCTTTGGTCGAGTGGTCGCAAACAAGGCTGCTGATCGAGAGATCCTAGATTCGATTCCCGAGTTGAGTACTATCGGATTTTTCTATCATAGATTTTCTAGCAGTGGCTCGGAGTTTGGAACTGTGACCGGTGTATGGCAATAGTCTCAACACCTATTCCATGGGACCAAAAACGAAATTGGTGGAACGTGCGAGAGTACTACACTCCTCTGCCTAGCCCTTCGGGGATGACAGATGTGATGCTACATCCGTTATAAATAATTTGTAAAATCGACATTTTAAAAGCATCAAATACTAAAACACGAAGCACCGTATAATTAAATATTCATTCAATTAGAAACAATCTGTACAATTCGAAGTCGAAACATTTTAATATTTTCTTATTAATATTTAAAGTTATGTAGACTGCAAAAAAACAACACAGACACATATGAATAAGGGTACCATTAAAACACAGTAAAATTAAACACATTCACAACATAATGTTGGGTGATTGTGTGCTGAACAACGTTACATTTCTAATCGTGTCAGGCCACTCATAAAAGCGTTAAGAAAGAAGAAGAAATTGAGGCGCCTCGCCGTGCTATTTCACCGTCACGAAGTAGATACCCATTCATTAAGCTATGTCGGAACGAAAGATAATTATGTATGAAACCATTCAACTAATTTAGACAAGTCCTTACGCAACGCCTAGCCACCTTTTCTGTAAATGTACATCAGTTCGCTCTGATATAATGGCGCGTTCCGCAATCCTGCCATTACTTTTATTTCGTTATCGGACTTCATCGTATTTACTTTAGATTTATCTCGTTTACGAAACGCAAATGCGTACGAGTTAACCAAAATAACCTTATAGCGGGTTTCTTAAGATCGACAATGTATATAGAATACTCGTGTGAAAAATCCTCGCGTTTATTCGAGCTGCAATGTTGATGGCGATAAAAAATATTTCCTGTACCATTTTGAAAGGTGGGACCGTGACGCTTGTCAAATAAATCTGATCTGATTACACGCGTGTTATAGGATTCTATTTTGCTACTAAAGTATCCGAACTAACTATTATTATAGTATGACCACCCCAGGTTCCTTCAGGATCACCCTAAGTAGCTCTATCTTTACAGATCTGACATTCTTCACTGCCACTGCACATCTGATCGCTTTATTTGAGAAAAAAATAAACATTAATAATAATAACATTAAAACCGAAAAACAGAATTAACAATACGAGTATATTTCCTTGCAACAACATACATACCTTTATTTTATCCAAGTCTTATCAGCAATATATAGTATTTGATTCTTAGCTCTGTAAACCCGTTTTCACTAGCTAAGGTAATTATAGTTGTCTACTGCATATTTTGACACCGATACATAGTAAGCATGTGAACACTAATGCCTTACTAAAAGGCAGTTTGTGGCTTCTATTTGCGATTTGCTCTTATTTTAGGGTTGTCAAAATCATTATTAAAACTGAAAAGATAAATTCTACTCAAACCACGTAGACGAATCCAGTTCAGTCTGTAAAATTGGACATACTTTTTTCCATCGGTGTTACCCAAACGGGAATGTAAGACGATTGTATTGTAGATATTGTACAGTACTGGTTTAATTTTTTCGTTTTATCATCGGCCGCGCAGTGCTCAGATATAAATACCGGACAATAATATTTATGCTTACAAAAATCTAAACATAACATAATACATTAACATAATCTGTAATAGTTCATAAATTACGAAATATCCGTTCCGGAAAATAGCTTTTTTATCCCAAACTGGTAACCCTACATCGGTCGCGGAAGTGGTTCGTTCCCGCAAAATTACGTAGCGTGAGAGCCTCAAATATTACTGCGAGGCCGGTTGCCCATCCGTGAAGTTTCCTGTTAACCGAATTGTACAACAAAAGCTCTCATGTATCTCTGTCTATTGTACACCGTTTTACGAAGCAGAAACATTTGGTGATAGTGAATTTAATTGTCGATTTTAACTGGTGACAAACTGGCACTTAATGTGTAAGACAGATGTTAAAGTATTCTTGCATACCATCAAAGTTGGAGAATTTGAAATGTAACTAAATATTCAGTCCAAATCTTGGCGTATATTTTCGAAATTTTCAACAAAAAATATCGCAATCCCAAAACGCATGTCCATCGCAATTTCTGATTACACTTAAGGTGTTGTGATTATGTCGCATTAAACGTACATCATCAGCGAAGCAAAATAAAGAAGCGTACATAAAATACAAATGAACATGGCCACGAAATAAAAGGTCGTGGGAACTATAATATTATGACTGCAATGATTACAAGTGTGTGATTGTAAGCGGCGGAATGATACCAAGATCTTTAATTTCTATCTTCAATTATAATAGTAGTAATTACAACTTATCGCCCGGCAGATTTATAATTTACGTGATTAATGATAAATGTACAGGCTCACGATAATAATTATTATTGTATGAACTTCTGAATTAATGAATGGTTAGTGTTTCTAGTTAATACAAGTAGAGATTATTGATATTGTTTTATTACTTAACATCTTGTAAATATTTTATTTGTATACGAATTAAGTATATATTTACCAACGAAGATTAATTGTATCCGTGTCTAGCAAAATTTTATTTACATAAGTTTAGAGTAACAGTCGAATTTTCTGAACTAAGCAAGGTTGAAGTTAAACGTCTCTAACTTCGTACTTACCGTGCTTGAGTTCGAAGCTCCCCATTTTCCTAAAACTTGAAATTCTCAGGATATATCTAGCAAAATTTTAGAAAAATTACAATTCTAAATTGATAATGTCAGTTTTGTTACTTCAATCACACAAGGATAGAAATATATATAAACTGTTTGGTCGCGAAATATATGTAAGACAACGTATTTCTACTATTTTAGTCGACTCACGGCCTCGTTTTGATACAATTCGCCGTCAAAAGACATTACACACTAAAAAACTAGGATTTCTAAGTAAAATCTCATAGCTAGTTACTTATCTACCAATTATATACCTCG
>DWEC01002296.1:0-11900 GCA_018245735.1 Microceris miodesmiata
ATCGTTGCCCGGGGTGCGCCAGACGTACAATAGCAATGAGACTAAATTAATTGAGCAATCTACTTATTTCTTTCATACAAACATCATATGAGTAATTCCGGAAGAGGTACCCACATGTCGCCATTTACATTTATTTCCCATAATGGAATAGGTTCTAAGCCGAATGCCATGTACCAGGCACAAATCCAGACTTCAGAGTAGGGTCAAGTGGTTCAGACCACTACTAAGAATTTTATATGAGAAAAATCCAATAGTATGTGACCCGGAGATCAAACACCGAACCTCCCAACCAATATGTGTTTTTACAGCCATTCAACTAATTAGGCAATTATACATTCAGCAGTTATGAAATTAAAAAACAATACTATTACAATAATTATGTGGGACTTAACTCGTGTTTTGTTGGCCCAATCCTTAATCCTTCTACACAAGCAACCACCTATCTCAGTGAGGTCGCGACTAAATCTTAATTTAATGTGTCTTGAACACGAATTTCATCATGTACACATATAATCACAAAACGTACAATAACAAAATAATTAATATTATATTTGAGAAGATGCTCTATAAACCTCTATTATTTACAAGTAAAATGTAATGTTAGCCCTAAAACTTTTGGTTCGGTTTTATATTAACTGGATTACTTATTTCTTAATAGTAAGGAATCCATGCAAGATAACTTGAGGTTATTTAACAACAACTTTTTTTTTACGTTATAGTGACACGCGAAGCATTATATATATTTTTTTTCGATTATAAGTCGAGATGTTCATGGAAATCTACTATATTGAACTTACTCCAGTTTTTTTGTGAAGGATCTCTTTGACCATAGCGTCCATTGTACGTTCCCTCTCTTCATGATAATTTCTTTGCTGTTCTAAAATAGTATCCATTTTAACTAATATTTAATGAAATAAAAACTTCCTTGTGTTCAAATTTCTCCTAATATAATTTCTATATTATTTATTTTCTGTAAATAACCAACTCAAGCCAAATACTATAAATTAATAAACACTCGTATGCCGTATGTAATGACTAATGAATGTCATCATGACAGTTGAACCCAATGTGATATATGAAGGCGCTCTAATACTTCTAAGGTAATCCATACTATGATCTTATTGTATACAACCGTTTATGGATCGATTATTAAAGTAACTCAAAATATCATAAGCTCCTCAGTCAGATACGTTTATAATCGGTGTTGGGAAATTGTTTTCACATTTTTCGGCACTTGTCTATGAAGCATATTTATAAAAGCTTTACTTATTTCCTTCTCTTATTTCAGTGGGTAGTATCGATCGATCTCAAACCTGCATGACCAACATGGGGGTTACAAATAAAACCCGACCTCAGGAGATCCTTATATGCAATGCAATGAATAGGGACAAGATGATGATAATGAAATCCCATCCGGATTTATATATTATGAATTCTGGCAATAAAAAAATTGTTATTGCCGGAATTCATAATATATCCGGTATATCCGGATCATAATATATCCGGAAGCAAGATTCATTATAATTTCGATAAGGATAAAGTATACAGTTTTTGAGCTACAGACAAATACAAAGGTTATTAAAATCTGCCGCTATCTAAACTAAATGTCTCATTTTTCTAAACAAGAAGCCTTTTTTAGGGGTTTCATAATAATTGGAAGTTAGAAAATGTATGATAGGTACTGTAGTAAATTTACTACGTTATCATACATTTTTTAACTTCCAAATTAATTTAATTCCTTCTAAAATCTCTAATTAATGCTAAAATATTTTCTTCTGAATATTATTTTTACACATGAAGCATAAACGAATATTTATGAAAGATATACCTACTAATTTATTTGTGTAGTAGTTGTGGACGATGTATACGGTTCAGTGGGGTCGTGCTATTGCTACACGTATTTCACTCATAAAGAAACTGCTGCTAAAACGATTTTCCTTTCAGACTAAAGTTTGTAATAATCGATCCAGGTGTATAAAATGGCCCATCTCAGTCCTTATTAGCTCCAATCCTACTACTACCACCATCGTAATGGTTCTATCAATTACTACCTCATAACAATTTGTTATCGCACTCATACTACCTGGACTTATGTTACTAATCAATACTATTCTTGGAGTTTTCTTTCTATAAATACTATCTAATAGTAGAAATCGGTCACTAATCTAATTTAACTAGCTGATAATAACAGCTCTATTCTAATAGTACTGTGCAGGGTACATTGCGGGGTAGATATGCTGCAACATAAAAAATTAATACAACTTTGGCGAAATACCATCATTGGCCAACGATTTAAGGAGTACTTAAAATGTACTCTGGTAGGTCACGGAATACATCATAGCCGAGGGTAGCTTAAAAATGTTTTCGATGTATTCAATTAAAACAATGATCATTCATTATAAATGAGTTAACAATTGAAAATATAAACAAAAAATAGTCACATATCTTACCCACTTACTTACTTTATGGTCTTATTATTGCAAAATTATCTCAAGAGTCGCAATAAATAGTCACTCTCTAGTCACATGATTCGGGATCAGATGTATGGGATTCACCATTTTATTGATTTATAAATATAGATATTGAAATATTCAATATTTTTTCGTCATCCTGTTTGCACTTGCATATTTTGCCATCTGAATGCCTATCGCGTACTCGTGTTATCTGCACTTTCGCAATTATTAGACTTTATATCGGATATTTATCCACAAATGTCCGAGAATAACAATCTGTTATGTTATATACCTAACTAAAACAATACCATGTAATGCGTATGTTTTATACGATACGTATTAAAGAAACATTATAATTATCTCGACGTATATATGTACTTACTTGGGAATATAAGTAGGTATGCAGAAATTAAATAGAAAAAGAGCGAGTTTAGATCATAGACAACTGTATATTTTAAAATAAAAAAATCTATTAGATCGTCATTACAGTTAACATGCAGTTTGAAATCACATATACATTTTAATTGGATTGTTGACTGATGTTTAATTTTAGTTCTTTTTATTTGATTTAATTTACCTAATTTGGTTTTATCAAAACTGTTATTTAATTTTGTCATATAAGACTAATATATAAAATCGGACAGGGCGCAATGGCACTCGTTGTGGGAGGCCTAAGTCTGAGTAGTGGACTGGGATAAGCTGATAATGATGATGATGATATCAAATTGACTATCACAACAATTACACAAACTACTAACATTTAGGCATTAATTTAAAAACAATTCAAGCAGACATTCACATTTAAACATGTTTTAAATTAAAGTTAAATAAAACTCAAAATTAATTTAAAAAAAAAACAATATTTATTAATCACTTACAATGTTTTGTTCACTTCACTACTTTATTTGTCTATTATTACTTGAAACTAATACAGCCTTAAATTTGAGGAATGTGTGAAGCAATGTTAGAAATCACAAAATCTTCACCCCAAAACATTGTGAATATTTTTCCATAATAAATACATTATTTTCTGTATCGAAAATGAAATGCATAGTTACTAAATCTAGTTAAAATTTATTACAACATATAGAATGATATTTAACCCACAATCAACATGGTTTACAACAACTGAACTCATGATTTGACAACTTTCTGTAATGAGAACATGGATCTGTTCCTGACAGGTCCTGTTAAAGTAATGTGTTGTTGTAAAACCCATTCTCTAAACACAATCAAATGCAGTCTAAAAGTGTCTTACTTTAACATTTACTCTTAAATGAAACAATGTGATGGCAAAATGTTACATATACATAACTAATGTGGTGACCCCAATTATAAATAGATATGTGAAAACAGCAACTTTTTAAAGTTCATCATGGGAAGAATGTTGTTGGGCAGTATTCGATTCATTACAAGCTGCAGGTGTAATTAATTCTACCATATATTCACAGCGATAGGGCTCATTGACTGATAAGACTTTTGTTTCTAATCCACAATTAACATTGACTGTAGTTATCCTATTGGGTCCATTCCAGCAAGCAATTCCATTTGTGTATTTCATCACAGAATACTTGTTACCCTCTTCACCAGCCCATTCTCCCCAATTTCCTAGAATCACTTCCATGCCACCATTCTTTGACTTCTGAGTGACCTTCTGGAACATGCACAGCTTGTAATCATACTCTTTATCCTCATAATCATAGCACTGACCTTCAAGTGTAGCAAACTCTTCTTGTAACCCGTAATCTTTCTCCAGGTTCCCCTGGATATTACGAATACTGGCGTCTATTTCTCTTACAGTACGTTCTGCATCTGTTAACTGCTGACGTGCTTGAGATGCCTCATCTACAAGTTGTTGTGTTGCTTCATCATAAGTTCTTGATGGCTCTGGCTCCACTTCATGATCGTCATCTGTGTTTGAGTCCAGATCAACAGAATCATCATCATTTGCTCCATCATCCATCTCATCATCTGCCCCTAATTCTCCATCAGTATCTAGTTCATGATCTTCAAGATCTTTGGCTGATTTGAACATTCCCTTCTCCATCATTGCTAGAGGTTTTAACATTGTCCAAGTGATGGAGAGAAAAGCATCTTTATTAACACTTTCATTTTCTCCCAAGAAATATTGAAGTTCTCCTTGGTCAACTTCTCCATCCTTATTTTTGTCAAAAATACTCTGCACTTTCATTTCATCAATAGTAAGGATGCCATCATTATCTGAATCAAATCTAGTGAAGTATTCCAGAGCCTCATTGATAAGAGCCTCTCTTTCTTGGTCAGCCTTTAATTGTCTCTCTCGTTCTTCAGCATCTCTATAAATTTGGAGTGCTTCATTTTCCTTGATCTCTAGATCATTTTTGATAGCTTCTTTCTCTTCTTTGACTTTAACAGCTTCGAGTTTATCTTTTTCCAATTGGGCCAGTTGTTCGGCCATATCATTTCTTTTCTTATTGCCTTTTTCAATGAGCTCCACTCTTAAGTAGCTACCAGCTTTATGTAGTTCAGCTAGCTGTTGAGCCTTGACTCTTGCTTCTCTGCCCAATTCTTCGCATGTGTTAGCACACGTGTCTGGCGACGCGTACTCGTCGCTTCCGTCGCAGCAGTCACAAATTCCATCATTAACTCGTGAACTAGGAATGTTTTGCGATCGATGGCCGGCATTCGTGCAGTGGAAAACGCCGTTCAAGCAAGCTGATGTTCCTGGTTCATCGCTACCGTCAAAACAGTCACAGTAGTCGTCGTTAACATAACTGAAGGGTATAGTTGTAGTTCCATCGAAACAAGTGAAATCTTTTGTCGGCGAATATAAGGACGCCTTAGACAGCGAAACGCCGCGAGGTCTTGGCACATCTGAGTGAGCGCTTAATACAAACGAAGATATTACCAACAGAAGTGAGTGCAATTGGTTAATCCATGAAGAATATAACATGATTAATAATTTACGACGCCTGTTCACCGGTAAATATTACTTTGAAATGCTCTGAAAGATTGTGAGGTACGTGTAGGAAAATGACACTGTGACACTTAAGTGTTGACAACCGCTCGCTGACGAAAATGTAAAACTGACCCAAATTTGACAGTTTTCTTTCCTGTATTTGCCTTAACACCCTACTATTTAGGAAAGATTAATGATATAGAAATTATAGAAGAATCTCTTGATAAAGAAAAAAAAATACAGATTCACATTTCATGTTGACATTGACATTTATCATGTTTACGTTTTCTATTACGAACCTTTTAGGTTATGTTAGATTTGGTTGGTATTTAAATAAAACATAAATCAATATGAATGAAGATGAAATAATAAAACGTTCCAGTTTTTCTATGCTAAAAGGTAAAATTGATAGCCGTTTAATAAACTCCTTAAAGATTATGGGGTATGAAAAGCCTACTCAAATTCAAGCCAAAACATTACCTTCGTTACTTTTGGGGCATGACGTTATTGGAGCAGCGAAGACAGGGAGCGGCAAAACTCTGGCATTTTTAATTCCAATTATAGAAAATTTGATAAAATATCAGTATACAAGAAAACAGGGTAAGTCACCTTTTATATGTTTGGCCTGATATTACATTGCGTAGCACGAGAAGTGTCATGGGAATAATAATTCCTTTACACGAGGAAATGTTTGATAAATCCGATAAAAACAAGACAATATATCATCATGTATGCTTATACTTTCAAGGCAACATTCTTAAATATTTTAAATTCTTATATGCTGTTTAATTTAAACTAGTATTTGCTTTGTAGCAATTCTTACTCTATCATTTCGCAAAGATCTGTCTATAGATATACTCAAAAATCATTACAAAAACAAGTCTTTCGAATTTTGGAAAATAGCAAAGATCTGTTGATATTCTTGAATGATAAATTAAAACATGTTGTGTTTCACTAAGAGAACACAATGGTAAAGTTCGGGATTAATTGCTTTTAATGTTCAATATTAGTCAGGGTTTCTACCACTGGCTAAACTGATCAAACTCTGTTAAGTTTAGATTTTAAAGTCGGCTATCTAATGCTCTTGTACACACCCATTTGTATGAATTGCAGGCACAGGATGCATTATAATTTCACCCACTCGAGAGCTTGCTTTACAAACATATGCTGTTTTGAAGAACCTTCTAGCACAGATTAATATATCATACAGTTTAATTGTTGGAGGAGAGAAGAAACACAAAGAAATTACAAGTTTGCAAAACGGTACAGATTAAATTTTTAACACACACTTCATTTGTTTTTGTTTGACTGCCTTGTTGGTCGTGTTGGTTAGAAGTGCGACTGCCAATCGGGATCAGTATTTTTTTGGCTACCTAAGCATTGACTAAAATTTTTCTATGCTCATGTTTAACTTGATAGATATTTAATACACATTCAAAGTGGAGTGAGTGAAAGTGAATACTCTGAATTGGAGGCGAAAGGGAAGGGAATGGAGAAGGAGGATTGCTGTAGTGCTAATATAGTGAACTTTGTAGAAGTACAGCACAGCTTGATTATAATTTTGTATACTTATTTTGTAAAATAGAGTATTGTTTTAGGTGCAAACATCATAGTATGTACACCAGGTAGATTGTTAGATCATTTACATAATACTGAAGGTTTCACCTACGAAAACCTCAAATGTCTGGTTCTGGATGAAGCTGATAAACTATTAGAAGCAGGCTTTGAAAAGCATATTGTTGGGATAGTTAATGTTTTGCCAAGTGAGTAAGGCTTTTATATAACTCAAATATTAAAACTATTTTTTACACTATGTACTAACATAACAATTTGAGATAGGACTTAGCCTATTCAAGCTGAATTGTGAATTGGCTAATTTTTTACTTCCTTTTAATGTACTTGTACTTTTATTGTACACTTTAAAGAAATACTACATAAATATAAATTTAGTAAACTTTAGATTATACCTCAAATTTATTATGATTTAAATCTGTTGTTTTAGTCAGTGTTATGTATTTAGGAAATGATGTACAAAAATAGAATATTATCTCTCAGTAAAAAAATCAAAATATGTTGTTATTAATTGAAGTTCGATAATTATAACTCATTAGTGTGTTCTCAATGTCAATAATACAAAATAAAATAATTAAACAATCTTAATTGCATGTTTTTATATATTCATTGTGATAACCTTGACTTCTCAACACAGTTTATCTCAATACTTTATGCATAATTGTTACTTATCCAAAACATGTCCCATTCTTGGAGGCCTCTATCAGTTACAAGTTATAACTACACCTTTGAAGTGGGGTAAATATCGGAACATTGCAATCTTGAGAGTGGTAACAAGGAATGATGGGCATTTCTTTTGTATGACAATTTTCAGCGTCCCCAATTATGTGCCAAGATTATAAATTGATATTTTTATAAATGGTTTCCAGATAAGAGACAAACGATACTGTTCAGTGCAACCATAGATGATGATGTAAAAAATTTGGCAAGGTTAGCACTAAAAAATAATCCTGTTTTAATATCAGTCAAAGATGAATCACAATCAACTGTTACGGGACTTCAGCAAGGGTATGTTGTTCATTTTATTGCCTAAAAAATTGTATTACATAATTCAGCCATACTCTGCCCACAAAGATTTCCACTCATAATTATTATACTGCAGCAGCCCAGCCTACTATAGCAGCCCTTGACTCATTATAGGCGACAATTGTTTTCGAACACATTCCCCAGGAGCGAATTTTTTCTTCTTTATATTGTTCTATTTCAATAAAAAAACATGTTTACCATGGAAATCACTCGAATAATTGAATTCATATAAGATCATTACCCGTAGGGTGTGCAGCTTGTTCCTCAAATGTTTTTTATTACAAAGATTGTATTGAACACCATGTATACAATGTAAGGTAAAATGAAAATACATCATTAAAAAAATGATAAACATTTATTTCAAAAATGATGTGTATTTTTAAGCTTAAAATATTAATTGCATTGACAAAGAAAGATAATATTGTTAGGAAACCAGCATACATTAGATTTCACCATAATATTCTCTAAGATGTGTTATGTCTAACAACCCACATTGCCACAACAACCATTGTGCAAATGTGAAATTATGAGAGGGGTTTTTATATCAATATATAAAACAAACATTGTAATAACTTCATACGAAATTGTGTTCTTCAGTTAACATTTGTAGGTTTATATATTAAGCTCAATATAATATGTCAAAATTAAAAAATGGTAAGTTATGTTTTGTATTTTCATTTATGCATGATGTTATTTTAATACATACAACTGATGTTGCATTTGACAATCTTAGGTATTTCATTTGTCCAGTGGAGAGGAGAATCTGTTGGTTGTATAAAACATTAAAGAAGTGCAAGAAATTAAAAGTCATGGTATTCTTCTCATCTTGCAATTCTGTTGATTTTCATTATGCATTCTTTAGAGAACATTGCAAGGCTAATGTTATAAGTATACATGTAAGTATGATGTTTTAATAGAAAAGATTTTTCATGGCATCTCAAAGCTATGAGGACCATCCAGGCTATCTCCTAATTGATCAGCTACCTTTCTATTACTCCAACTTGAGATGAGAATCAGTTGTCTATTGGCTGCAACGCCCATTCAGTACATCTCAACCATAGAGTTTAATTTGTTTATCATTTTATAAAATATATATTTTGTAACAAGATAAAAAACCGTTCAGTAATATTAAAAACATTGTTTTATCATACTGACTAAAGGTAGAGTTCATCTTTTTTTCAGTAGTAATACTGATAATGGTCACTGAACTTCTAGGATAAATTCTTATCATGTCAACCTAGTAATGTTAAATGCAGTCTGCCACATAATATAAATAAAAATAATATTTTATTTACAAATTTTTAACAAAAAAGTCACTATACTTAGTTCCACAATTCTGAAGGAAATCATATTACCTTTCAGGAACGACTATACTATTGTTTATATTGTACACATTGTAACTAATAACTATTAAATAAATTACTAAATGACTCATATTGACTTAACAATACATAAAATATTTTTATAGGGTAAGCAAAGTCAACCTAAAAGAAAAGAATCTTTTGAACGATTTGTTAAAGCAGAAAGAGGTACATTATTTTGTACTGATGTTGCCGCTAGAGGTTTGGACATTCCTAAAGTTGACTGGATTGTGCAGTTTGACCCACCTTCAGATGTAAAAGTATGTACATATCTCAAAACTTCTACATAGGGTTACTTTTTTATTTGTTTATACATGTGAATAGTATAATACTTGAAACAATAATCCTTTTTACAAATTTAGGAATATATTCATAGAGTTGGCCGCACTGCCAGAGGACTTAATGCAAATGGGCGCGCCGTTATATTACTAAGACCGGAAGAAGAAGAATTTGTGGATTTTCTAAAAAGAGAAAAAGTATATTTAGACAAATACAACTTTAACGAGCCTCCTGAAGAAATACAAAATATGGTATGAAATTTTGTAATAATGAATATTTGTATAGTAACTATAGTAGATACATCTGAACTACCTTATTCATTGTTGTAAACTTTTCTCTAAAATCTTTTGGCTATGTATAATTTTCCATTAGGTACAAACACGAACTTTTTCACTTTTATTTAGTTTGAGCGTAATCCAACTATGTACAAGGATTCCAACTTAACTCTGAGTGGGCCACCATTTTCCAGTATGCCAAGATAAAACTATCAGAAATTTACTGTTTATTAACATTATTGCAGCTAGAAGAACTTATAAGAAACAACGGTGTGATGAAAGTCTCGGCGCGCAGAGCGTATCTTTCGTTTCTTCGGTGCTACAAGAAACATCCTTTCAATAAAATCTTTAATATCAAAAATTTGGATTTGAAACTTGCAGCAAAAGCATTCGGGTTTTTGGATCAACCTCATGTGGATTTCCGTATCCTTTATAGCTGATGCATTCTTTAGGTTCATTAAAAGTATTTTTAATTTTTCTATGGGATTTTTTTGTTTGTTGCTGTGTAAAGTGTAGTGTTTCATTTGTATCAACATAAAACAATTCAATCTTTAATTCTAATTAAGTATTGTTATTTGTATTATTTCATATATAGGTATTTTTGCTACATTGCTTCCATAACTATATTAATCAGTACGAACGGAAAAAAAGCAGATGACGCAACAACTGTGACAAGAATTTCAGGGATCAAATATCAAAATTAGATCTTAACTGAATGATGAAAGATGTTGGTATAAAGAAAATAAAATCTTTAAAATATATAACACGGTTTTTTAATTTCACAATTGTTACTCTATATCAATTTTACTATAACTGAAGTAACTAAAACTTTGTCATTAGAGGAGTTTACTAACATTAGGGCTTAAGAGTTTTTCTTTAGAACTGGTAACAATTTTGTCATAAAAGAGAAGAATCTGTTAATCTGTAAATCTGTTAAAGAAAGAAAATATTGGTTCCATAACCAGACTTATACTAATGTTGAAAATAGGGCAATTAAAAATATATTCACTAATGTCTTTAAAATACCTGCCGAGTGCATAGTGCATATGAGTGTGTGGAGTCATGGATTTGATTCCTACCAAGGAGAAATATTCACATGATGTGCATGAGTAACCAATTGTTGTTTAAGTGTTTAAAAAAAATATTAAAAATGAACAGGTATTAGTAAATATGTGTATACAGATTATCAGTCATCTGGTTACTGTACTTCAGGCTCCACTTTGTCTAGGCTCAGATAGCAGTGTGTGGTGATATCTAGAGCTATTTAAAAAAAAACCATACTTACTGGAATTATAACAATCATTACATTTATTTTGTATAACAATACACAAAAGAATGTTTACTATCTCAGCTTATTGATTTCTTATTATTTCCTTTCTGCCGGTAGATTTTTGTTTTTTCTGATCGTTTCCTTTCCGGAGCATTTAATGTCTTGAAGTATCCAAATCCACCGCCTCCTTTCCTCTTTTGGGGAGGACCCTTGTTTGCTACCTTCAATTCTATCGCTGGAGGCACTGTAAAGCCAAAAGATTTTGACACTTTGGCTAAGTCTATTGTGTCAATGTCAAATATAGTTTTTAAGTGATGCGAATCATAAGCTCTGATGTAGCTCTTGAAAGCTTCCTTGGCAGACTGGTTCAGAAAATAGTTTCTTGAAATTAATTTCTCCAACTGAAACAAATATTTATTCAAAATAATTATATTTGCAACTTAAACAACTGAGGGTATACAGAAACAAAATTTGTAATAACTGTAAATCACCTCTCATATATATTTATTATATAAAAGAAAGTCGTGTTTGTTACAACACTTATAACTCGAGATCTGCTGAACCATATTTGATGGTTATTGATTCGTTGGATTTGTCTCCGCCCCGAATAGCAGAATACATCTTAAAAATAATGAAAACACGATATGTGTAATGAATAATTAATCATTTCAATAAACGCTCATTTGTCTTTTCAATAAACGCTCATTTGTTTATTAAATGTCAAAC
>DWEC01002297.1:0-11899 GCA_018245735.1 Microceris miodesmiata
CTTATAATAACCCGAGGTCAGTTAAATGTTACAACAGAAATTTAAGTTTCAAGCGCATAGCGTGTAAAGGCGTGCCCGTCAAAAGATAAAACAGTGGTTTCTTGTAAGTGACGAAAGGAAAGGTAACAAAGGACTATAATATTAAGATAGACGAAACTTGATATGAAATTATGTTTGTGGTTAGGTGATGACGGACGCCTCCGTGTGGCTGATGCCGTGCAGCAACTCTGAAAACGTCATCATGCACGTGAATCGCCTCGTTGGCGCCATAGATGTTGCCATCAGAGAATTGTTCATTGCTTGGACGGTAAGTTGAACTGAGCTACTCAAATGGGTATCATAATCCACTTTTAGTTTGAAATTTGGTCCTCATTATCATCAGACTATCTCAGTCCATTGCTGGACATAGATCTTACATAATGAGCGCCATCGTATGCCTAGCGTGGATATTATGGGGAAACACTCCCTCAACTTAGGGTGTTAGAGATTAAAGACATTTTAAGAAAATTTGTAGGCAACAATGATCTTTAAGAAGTATTCAATATGCCAAATCTTACTTGGTCAACATCATAGACTACGGTCTTAATTCGTATCATGCTGAGAGGAGAGGAGTTTCATATCCAACAATGTCACGGTTTAAGTCAACGATGATAAGATTAAAGTCTAATACACGTTCGGAAATGCAATAAATTTCCTAACTGCATTACCCTATATTTAAAATATTTATAATTTCCAGCACAATTTAGACGAAAAATGTGGGGCCGGTCTCAACAAGACGCTGATGCGAAAGAGTGCCGAGAATCCTGGTCTTTTGGAGTGTAATATTGACGTGTAAGTTTTTCGTCCTAACTGTATTCAGGTGGTCTTAGGTTCGTTGTGATTCTTATCCATAAAATCAGCGTAGAACGCTTTTTGTTATAAATCCAACCGATAACTATCATATTTGGATGGTGTACCAGCGTTCTCAGGGATATTGAATCTGCAGTTCTTCACTTCATGATTTTGCTTTCAGCAACATTTTGGACCTCTGTAAGGAAGCCGGACATTGGGAGAATCTGGGTCTAGATATACCGCTTCATGCTTATCAGGTGAGCCACTTTTTTAAGCAACATGGCAATATAATATATCATCATGAAGAAACCCTGTGCTGGTTATAATTGCTATAGAAGTAGATTGCACAAAACGTCTATTTCATAATTCAAAATACATTCCCGCAAATAAGTACCTATATAAAAGCGAATTTTAAAGTCAATATATTGCATGGAATGTCCAAAATAATACCTACAAAAGCTATTTCTCTGTCATTGCCTCAGCTTCAGAATACATACTTAATTATAACCAGTCATGACAGATGTTTTCTATCTACAAATCAAAAGAAAACATTCAAAGATCTCGCAAAAAATACCCTGAATTCATAGATTGCTTTGTCAAAGTCACTTTTGCTTCTAAAAACTCTAGACCTGACCTGCTTTTTCTACATTCATCAGTGACAAATTTTCTCTGCATACACGTGCACCAGTTTCGGAAACTTCCGACTTCCCATCAGTCAGTATATGAAGTATTCGATCAAGACAGATCATTTTATTACGTCTCTTTTTATTTTTATCAGGTATACATGAAAAGCAAGACTGTATTCTACGTGTACGAGAGCGTGCTGGCCGTGGTGAAGGGCTATAATAAGATCCTGGACTCGCTTTCGGACGACGAAAGGCTGCTCTTCAAGCCGTTGACGACGGTACGTTGACTCGTTACTCGAAAGTCACCTCAAGCAAATACAAATATAAGGACAAGTTTTAAACTTACCACTCTTAGTTCATCATGTAATACATTATAGAAATTTATATCAGATGTCATCTTCTACACAAATAAATAAAATTGCAGTGTCTGTTTGTAATATTAAAATAACCGCTTTTTACTAAATTCACGTGTATGTATGTAAACACGATACATATACCAAAATAACTTTTTTTTACTATTTTTGTTTGTTTGTCTGTTTGTTCCGGCTAATCTCCGGAACGGCTGGACCGATTTTGACGGGTCTTTCACTGACAGATAGCTGATGTTATACGGAGTAACTTAGGCTAATTTAATTTTAGAAAAAGTGTTGACTCTCATGCGGACGAAGTCGCGGGTACAGCTAGTAAAGTAATAAAAATAAAATATTAAGGAATAAAATAATATATTAAATTTATTCATCAATTTTTTAACAATAATACCTTAACATGATAAATATGGGATAAATCACAGAACAATCGGACTTAACTTTATAGACATAGCATTAATATATATTTAACAAATTTACAAAACTATTACACATCTATCTAAATGCAGGCAGGAGTTCAGTTCTGGTCTAGAACAGTTACAGATGTCTAAAATTTGCAATAACCATTCATTTCTAATCTTGTTCTTATGGTAAACATTTAAATGAATCCTTAACTCAAACACTCATCCAAATGGTTGTTCATGTCTATTTCTTCCACCATTTTGAGGCAGCATGGACAAGGTAGCTTGGTCCCTGTCGCGTTAAAACTCGCAGTCTCATCGAAGTCATCGTCATCGTTAATGACGATTATTTCATTTGTTACATTAACAGGGGATGGTGTAGGTGCACCTTTTGTAGTGTTATTGTCAAAGAAGGCTTTACATTCATACAAGTGTTCATCCACTGATGTATTTAATTTATTACCGCAACACAGACATTCTTTTTCTGATGGCTGATCAGTGTTACTGCAGGTGGGCTCCATTTTTATTGATACACCTTTAAGTGGCAAACTGTCCACATTACGCTTTGAGCCATTTGAATCATCAGACAATATAAAACCACTTGACCTTCTACGGTCATTCATGTCTTTAACATTATTTTCTATTTTGTTTTTTGTGTTTACTGAACTGATCTGGTCCATTATGGACACCGATACTCTCTTATTGACTTCTTTTTTTACATTTGATAAGTGATTTACTTCAATATTCGAATTATTTGTTCCTATAATGTTATCTTTCAGACAATCGGCTATTAGATCTTTACTCAAACATTCATCTAAATGAGTGTTGATTTTACTTTGGCTAATTTCACTTTTACAAACGGGACATGGTACTAAATCCATTTGTGTAGGTACAGCTATTGGTTTTTTATTACTTATTGCTTGTGTTACATTAAAATCTGGTCCATATAAGTCTTTTAGTGTTGAAGTAGCTATATTCTTAAGATAAAAGTCGATTTTCTTCATTTTAACCGGTGGTGTAGCACTATGAGGATCTGCTTTGTGTTTACTTGCAATTAATGAAGTATTTGAGTTATTGCTCTTCGGTATTATTTTATTGGTATGTGTTCCTATATGCTTGTTGGCACCAATATTTTTTTTACCATCAATAACACTAACAGAATTGACGTTTTCAATTTTACCGTTAAGTGTTTGTCCTATTCCACCAAAAATAGGAATTTTTGGTTTTGTTACTTGAGGATTAAAAATCACATTCTTTTTACTTACAACCACATTTTTACTGTTACTTTTAACTCCGACATATGATTTAATAGGTATATTACTTATGTCTTTTATAGGTTTTTTAGGCTGTTCATTATTTACAATGTTTTTTATATTCATATTAGTATTATTGTTATTGTTGTTTAGATATTTTGTGATGTCCTCTTTTGGTTTGGCCACTTTGGTATTCTGACCCTTTCCACCTGGTTTTTCAGGTTCCTTAATTTTTATGAATGTACCACCACAAACTCTTTTATGGTGACTCCACCAGTAATCTGATGGTCCAGGTGGTCGATTACATGTGCGTCGGACAAGGCCGAAATAAGGTCTGCTTTTTCGACAAGGACCATCACATAACCACCAATGTGTTTGATATAATTTTACCTAAAAATTTGTAATAAATGTTTTTATTATGTTTAATGTTTACAGGCTTAACTCATGTGTATAGGTTTATGAGCAGACTAGTTCTGGATCTATCTGAGGCCCTTTTTTTATGTTGTGTTCCATGAAGAATGGATTTGGATAGGTTTACGACTTATTAAAGCCAATAGATAAATCATGTATACAGATATTAAAATGTTATAACATAAAATATATTTACTTGTGCAATATTCATATATATTTATACTGTTAGATTGTATACTCTAAAACACATTCCATCTGTGGTTTTCCCTAAGCACTGAGCATGTGAAGATTTTTCTAGTGTAACGAGGACTCTACTTCAAAGCTGAAAACACATTGGCTACTTCTTAAGTGTTGCAAATATCCATAGGTGACAATGACCACTTAACATCAGGTGGCTTCTCTGCCTATTTATAGATCTAACTATATAAAAAATATGTGTATGTATATATACCTCATCATGAAAGTCATGATATATGCTGATATTAATGCCCGCTGCCCTGTTTATCCTGTGCATATGCGCTTGAAAGTGTGGTCCGTGTCCATCTCTGCTGTTATCCCTGCCTGTTATAAATAAGTATGCATGGATCATCTCATGCAGCAGAGTTTCTATCAGGTCCTTGCGTGGTCTCAGTTTTAGTAAAGGTTCGCTTAAAGCTATATCACAGAGTCCTCCATGGTGTCCACGACGTTCATATCTGTAGTATTAAAAAAGGAAGATATCTTTTCCAGTTATCGTATCTATAATATCATTCACAACCAAAAGAATAACAGCTCCCCTATATTTCCCTGAAGGGTAGGCAGAGGAGTACAGTACACTCCCGCAATTCACCTGTCATAAGTCTTAACAACAACGCGTATTATGGAAATTGATTTTATTCATATAGGGTTTAATTTAAACATTGAAACATTGCATGTTAGTGTGAACTATATCAGCATTGTGAATTTGAACAAAACTGGTTCACATGTGACACCCTTGTTGCTGGAGTGGTTAAAAGTATGACTGCTCATAGAGAGGTACTGGGCTTGAACCTCTTGTCGGGTTTTATTACTTATTTTCCGACTTTAAATTCCTAGTAGTGCCTCAGTCTGGATTTGTACGCAGTGTTTGGCAATTGGCTCAACCCCCATGTAAACATAACTGGTGAATCCGGAGTGTACTAATAGTTGTGCAGTGTATATTGAATTTAATTAGGTTTAAAATAAAAACTGTTGAACGGTTATAACGTTAACCAGTAACCCATATATAATTTTTTACTGTAGTTAAAGAGTTATCGTTTCAATTTAAAAATTAGTTTAAGCATTTCCTTTAGCAATACGTCGCTGAAAAATACGTCTTATGGTCGTACTTACATATTCCAATATTGTATCACAAAACTATACAGTGCTTGTAATTACTTACGAGCAAGTTCCCGCGCAAGAATACATCCTCTTACTCCATCTGACTGTTGACCTACAGGATAGTTTTTCCCAAAAGAATAATTTATCGAAATGTAAAAACATGGCGTGGACGTCTGGGGTAGGATCTACGAGCTCCAACTCTGGGTCTGCTAAGTTCATTGTTGTACTTTTTATACTGTTAAACACATTCATTAAACTTTAACCATATTGTATTAGGATTTTAAAATAAATATGACAGTTGAATTTATTTGACGTTTTGACATACGTTCAAAAATAGTATTTGGGCCGAACATATAAACGAGAACTTTGTAACCATACGATTACTTTGTAACCATAAAAAAAATTAAACAATAAAATTCCATAATGGGGAATCTGGATGTTAATGAAAATGGCTTCGAACGGTTCATATCGCTTTAAATTTTTTATCTAATTTTAGGATTTAAAAAGTCATACTTTTGTAATTTTGTATATTACATTTTTTTTTAAATTCTGCCTTACATGTTAACTTATACTGTATAATAATTTTGTATTTCAGGCATGTGAAAAAAAAGTTCAACCCGGTATAACAAAATTAACGTGGACCTCGACAATGTCCGATGCTTACATCGCCGATTGTGTTATGCAAATTGGAGAAGTTAGCTACTATTTATTGTATATTATTACACACAATTTTTTTATAATATCAATATGAATATTTTATAACACGAATCTAACATAATAATTTCATGAACATATAAAATCAATGAAATTTTTAATATTCCACAGCTACAAGACTTCGTAACGACTTACAAAAACTGTAATATAAATTTAGTGAAAATAATGGAGAAAATATGTGATACACCACTAATTGAATTCGATATATATAATGTATTTGAAATACGTTCACTTCGAGCCATTATCCGTGAAATGGAAAGTGTAGCCGCATCAAAAATACTGGATATGTACAAAGAGATCATAACGTATCTTATAATTGTTTATGAAGGATTTGAGGCACATATTACTCAAGTGAGTTATTTTATTTTGCACTCAAGTTGAGGACTAGGCGCAATGAAGCTCACGATAGATGACCTAGATCTATCAGCAGTAATACTGGATGATGATGATTATTTGTTAATTAATCGTATTGTATAAATCTACAATATGTTTACACATTATAAAATGTTATCGATGCTCGTAAAAAAATATTTTTAGATGGTCGAACATTGGGTTAAATACGTTAGAAGATTTGATCGAATACTGGAAGACGCTTTGCGATTAACAATCAAAGCAACTATGCAAAATGTGTACAAGTGCGTACATGGGGACGGTGAGTAACTGTGAAATTGGAAATTATAAGAAAATTTATGTTGAGTATTCGCTTAAGCATAACGTATGATTCCAGGAACAATGGCGCCATCTCCTTTAATAAAGATGAACCTTTATTTGGAGGATAAGGATATAACTTATATACCAGGAAACTATGAAATCAGAGACACGTTTACTACAGTTCTTGAAGAAATTGTTCATGTAATGAGTACTATTCCTAGAATATTTGAAAAATTTGGTTTGCCCGCTGGTGGCTTAAAAAGATTTAAAGAAGTAATACAGGGTGACGCTGATTCTAATAAACTACAGTCACTCATGGATGCTGGTACGTTAGTTGATGCTATTAATAAATATTTTTAGATTTTTATGCCATTTATTTACCATTTATTGAGTTGCTGCGTCATGTTTACTATTACATAATATTATACAAGGATATCAATTTATTTTAGAAATTGAGTATAATATAACACTTATAAATGAACACATTCGCATGTGGGATCCATACGCTCATATCTGGAAAGTGGATAAAGATGAATTTATGATAAAATATCGTGCAGAGAAACATACAGCTGCTGATTTTGATGCTCTGATCATTAATTATAACGATCTCGCAAACACTGTACAAATCCAGGAAACCATTAATCAGGTACAAATATGTATAGTCGTTTGAAAAAATAATATATAGCAGCCTATTTGTGAAATCTATACAAATTAATGAAATTTGAGTGTCTGTTTTAAATATTAAAATAACCGCTTTTTACTAAATGCATTTGTATACACGGTACCAAAATACATTTTTTTAGAATTCTTGTTTATCTGTCTGTCTGTTTGTGCCGGCTAATCTCTGGAACGGCTGGACCGATTTTGATGGGATTTTCACTGACAGATAGTTGATGTAATAAGAAGTAACTCAGGCTACTTCAATATTAGAAAAAAAATTAACTCCAATGCGAACGAAGTCGAGGGTACAGATAGTTAGTCATATTATTACTCCAAGTTATATACATGTGTATAGGTACGTTTACAACTGTTCATTTTAGATACACTTTATTACGCTGAATTCGAGTGAACTAAAAAAAGCTGTTATAGCTCATTGTTTGGTGTGGCAAACGAAATTGGGCGAACTACTTAGAAAAATAACTGAATACGATATAGACGTAATTTATGCTTACGTAGAAAAAAGCAGCGTAGAAGCGATGACGGTAAGCAAACAATACATTTTGTCATGTAGCTTTTTTTTCCATCATGGCGGATGTTTCACAGGATAATAAGTTTTTAAAGGGCTTGCAATTAACGAAAGAGCTAGTACTTGTTTTATCTATGTCATTATAATTGTGTTTTTATTACAGATGCCAACAGATTTAAAAGAGCTTGCTACTTCAATAGCCACTTATGAACGACTAGTGTCCGAAACCACCCAAATTGAAAAAACTTTCCCGCCAATTACTGATCAGATGATGACTCTAGGTATGATTGAAAATCATAATTTCAAGTACTTCATTTGTAATTCCTTTTGTAATTGTAGTTTAAATTTTATTATTTTTGTAATATGTACATAATTTGATAATATATTTTATATTTGAATGTTCTAAATTTTCTATGCGATAAATAGACCTATGCGATAAATGGACTATGCGATAAATGGACCTCCAATATTATTTGTAGATAATTTTGAATAAGGCTATTCCATTTTTTTTTGTTTATAGGATTAGTTTAATGTGTCTCAATATTTATATTAAAGTTTTAATTTCCTGCAGCTAAATTTGATGTGGAGTTGAGTTCCGATATGTCGAGCCGTCATGAAAATATTCCTGTTATATGGACTGAATATTTAGCATTGCTAGAAGAAGCGAAAAAAGCTCTTGAAGGCAACAAAGACAAATTTAAAGCTGAATTATTAGAACAAGCAGAGGTGATTCTTTTTAATTTAATTATTTATCAATTTTTTAACTCCCAGTTTTCCATCCTTTTGTTCCTATATTCCTTTTATCCCTTAATTCTTTTGTTTTAACTAGGAATTTAAAGAAGCTGCTAAAGAGTTTTGTGAGGACTTTTACAAAACAGCTCCTTGTAGTTCTGAAGTTACCGGCAAAGATGCTTTAGCACAGCTGAAGGCTTACAGAGAACAACTTAACGCGCTACGCGCTCAAGAGCAACAGATACGAGATGGTCTTGCTGTATTTAATTTGACGTAATAAAAGTTTGATATGTTGAAAATTATTCATTTATTAACTGTTAACTAATAGTCACTTCAATGCAATTCTCTTTGTTTTTCAGGACGCCGGTCAATCTCGACCTACAAAAGATGGAAAAGGAACTGGAGAAGTTGGAGGAAGTTTGGAATTTAGTGTTCCAATGGGAGGAATCGTGGGAAAAATATAAAACACAAACATTCTGGGAAATGGAGACCGATGAAATGGAAGACAACGTTATGTTCTTGTTTCGGTCAGAATACAGCTGTCATTTGATTCTGAGTTTCATTAATTATAAGAAAGAAATATTTTATCTGCAAGTCATCATTAAAACTAATTCAAAGATTTTGTAATTTAGAAACTTTAACCGTCTGTCTCGCCAACTGAAGGACAAAGGGTGGGATATAATTGACACGACAAGAGTAAAAGTTGACGCATTTAGAAGAACATTACCTTTGATTGGCGATTTAAAAAATCCTTGCATGAGAGAAAGGCACTGGGACAGAATTAAAACACTAATGGGAGTGTAAGTTCAAAATGTTGCCTGTAAATTTATTTATTTTAGTTAAAGTAGATCGTGTTTTTAGTATAGAAAGTGATTTAAATACAAATTAAAACTCACTTATTATGTCTTATTTTAAAATTGTTATACAAATGTTTTAAAAACTACAGAGAATTTGATCAAAATTCGGAAGATTTTAAACTTGAATTGATAATGCGCTTAAACTTCCAAGCATACGCAGAAGATATTGCTGAAATATCAAACGCCGCGACAATGGAGTTAAATATAGAAAATGGACTAAAAGCTATTAGAGAAGTATGGAAAAATACTACGTACGAAATGCAACACCATTCGGGCGAAATGTATAGAATTAAAAATGTAGAAGATGTTATGCAGGTGTGCTTTAAATATAAAAAAAAAATAAAACAAAAATTAATTTACCATAATAATTTTACACCAAAATAATATAATTCTCTTTAGTTTTTGGAAGATCACCAAGTTCAATTGTCTTCCATGAAATCAACTAAATATGTAGAACCGTTTATAAAAGAAGTAGATTATTGGGAAAAATCCTTGGGCTATGTAGCCGAATGTATCGAGGTAAAGTCTTATTTATAATTTTTTAATTTCATAATGCAACGTAACATAGTATTTAATAATAATTTTAGCCATTTTTACCATTTTAACACGTGCATATAAAGAAATAAAGCAGCAGCGGGAAGATGTTGGATTCGAAAGGTTCAGGGTCATAAGCAGTGTCGCGGACTAGGGGAGACCTATAATGTTTAGCAGTGGCCACTTAGATTTTGAGGATAATCATAAAAAAAAAATACGTCCTATTTATTTTGTGACCCAATTAACAAATTATTTCTTTTACTGTTAAAACCGTTCCTTTTTAAGATTTCCCTGCAAGTTCAACGTCGATATCTTTATCTAGAAACTATATTTAGCGGAGAAGATATTAGGAAACAGTTACCCAGTGAGGTTAAAATATTTGATGATTTAACTGCTGATTGGACAGAAATAACGAGCAAGTCAGTTATTTAATTACTTATTATTGTTTATTAGTAATTTTCACAATATATAAGTAATGGAACTAATATTCATATTTTTTTAACAGCATGTATGCTGGTACAAATGCAATAGAAGCATGTCTGTATAAACCTGCGCCATATTTATTTAACAAGTTAAATACTATGGTGGATAATTTGGATGGTATTCTAAGAGCTCTTGAAAAATACCTTGAAACGAAAAGACAACTATTCCCTAGATTTTATTTCATATCAAATGATGATTTATTGGAGATTCTTGGTAATTCTAAAAAGCCGCAACTAGTACAAGTGCATCTTAAAAAATTGTTTGATAACGTAAACAAGATTAGGATAGACAAGGTAATGTATATTTTTTCATTTTTCACGTCGTTTTTCACATGTTTTCTTTGATAAAATATAAAATAGCTTATTGAAATAAGAAAATAGTAATATCACATATTCTGAGGTGTTAGGTTACTACATAGGAATTTGTTACTTCGAGATTATTCAGATTTTATACATTTTATTTTACAATCCTTTCGAATACCAAATATACTGCGCATATATTTTAAGAATAACAGAATAAATCGTATTTTTTTGATTTCGGTGAAAATTTCCATGGCAACTTCACAGTTGTCAAGTCATTTTAATGTCCTTACGTCAAAACTCAGCTGCACTGAATGGTCGATTGCGGCATTTCAAAAATTTGTGGCGTTGATGTTAAAATAACGAACGGTACGTTTATTATAAATAAAGCAGGGAATAAACCGGTGAAAATGTTAATCGAAGAAGACATAACAAAATGCCGTTTTGTTCCCATGAGCACAATGGTAAGTAAATTATTTATAAACTCAACATGTGGATGTGTTGGGTTATGTTTAATTATTATTGCTACATAGTATTTATGCATCGACACTTATATGAATAAACGCATTATAGCATTTGTTTTATGGTTAATTATGGTATCATTAACTTTATTAAGAGGATGTAACTGGTAGTGATCAAACAATTTATTATGTATCTGATAAAAATATTAAGTCATATCATATGGACATGTACCTTACCCATCTACATTATTATGTACTGCAATTGTAAGTATGACATTAGTTACGATGCCTTATAGGTTATGTGAGAAATTGTACTTTTCATTATATCTATATGAATTTGTCAAAGAAAACAGTAAACATATTTTTCAGCGTAGAGTAATGAATCTCATCGACAACCGTTTCACTGAGCCGAATAGAAAATGCAAGCGAAACCTTCTGCATCTGCAGATGAACCGAGGCATATCTGTTTATGAGTCTAGGGAGAAGAAGTGGAGGAATCAGTATCATATAGCCTTGTGTAGAGCCATCTATTCACATAACTGGAATAAGTTGTTGTACTTGTTAAAGAAGTCTCCCATTTGGGAACACCAGACAGACAGACAAGATGAGCTAGGTGTTTATGTGAGGGTACGTAAATTCTTTATTTTTACTGTTATTATTTTTTTGTTACTAATAAATCAATTGGTAGGAAGGAAAGTATAAAATCAGTATATTGTTATTGTCATAACTATAACAATAACTATTAATGGCAACCATA
>DWEC01002298.1:0-11899 GCA_018245735.1 Microceris miodesmiata
ATACCATCGTCTAACCAAGTGTGGTCTGTCTGATCTATCATTTCTTCATGGTTGGTCCGTGATCAGTTTTAAGCTCCCTCTAATGTTTATTTAGGCATGACAGTATCAAACGACGTTCACCCTAAATGATACTTGAGGTTGTCCTTCAAAAATGTTCATAGCTTTTGGTACACAGTCTCTTAGGAAATCAGGAAACTAGAACGTTCCATGTCGTCATAATAGTAACAGGATGAATTTTGACAGCACACTCGACATTTTCAACCTCAAATAGTGTATTCGTTGTACTTTATTACTAAAAGAGCTGAAGATTTAGTTCACTGGCGGATTATTGTAGAGTCTTTTTGTCCAGCAGTCAACTTTCGTCAAGTTTTCTCGTCGCCTATACCACAGTGCCTGAAGACTGATCTTAAATCAGGGTGCCCAACCAACTATGACGTACGCTGCTGAAACGTGGCCACTAGCATTGGGACTAGTACATAAGCTGAAGGTAGCTCAACATAATATGCAAAGAGCCGTGCTTGGCGTTTCTCTGCAGGATAAGATCCGAAACGAGGATATACGACAGAGAACTAAGGTAACCGACATAGCTCAATGGATTAACACGTTGAAGTAACAGTGGGCTGGTCATATACTCGTACATCACAGAACTGATGGCCGTTGGGGCATACGAGTTCTCGAGTGGACACCACGAATTGGCAAACGTACTGAGGGTGGCCCTCCGACCTGTTGAACTGACGATCTTAAAAGTGCAGGTGGTAGCATCTCGATGAGGTCTGCGGAGGTTCGGATATTTAGCACACCTTAGAAAAGGCCAATGAACAGCAGTGGATGAAAACGCAGTGTCGATGATGATAACCATTCGGATAATTGTTCCAAGTGTTAACATAATTGTATACTTTTATTATTTGATGTGTAGGTACATGTCGTTAAGATTATACTCTAGATTATATTATTCAACAATAATGCACAAATTACGACAAATATACAGTAAGCCGTTTGTTACATTTTTTGCAGAGTTTGAGAAGTTGCTTTTTTTTAAATTGTTCTCCACTCCAATAATTAATTTAAGTAGCTGGTATTTTTTTGAATTTCTAGCGCGAGTTTACGTTTCTTAACGAAAATATTATATAATTTATCTAGTTCTTGCAGGGCCATGGTTATGTGTCATATCAATATTCTATAAGATCTGCCGACTTTTATTTTATGGGTGATTTGAAATTTGCGTAGTTATAACGGAAAAGAGCGATGAAACGTCTAAGTACGTAATGTATGTGTAAATATACTTGTAGGATAATTTTATAGCTTCTGATTATTAAATTTTTTGGCCCTCTTGTTTAGAAAGTGAAACGCCCTCTATAATCTAAAACTAGAACTAGTTTACGAAGTTTACTTAAACTAAAACTAGTTTACGAAGTTAGCGACAGAGGGCGTTTTCGTATTATTTAAGACTTTAATAATTATTATACTAGTAGATATAATTCTTCTCACATTACGCTAGATGGTGCTGTTAACTTTTCTCTTTATGGCGTATCGTACGTTGAGCTTCCCATCCCAATTGGAGTTAGTGGTTCCTTACTCCGATAGATGGCGGTAGATGGGTGTTTTTTACAGTACCGTGGAATAAACAGCTGATTGTCGTATTTAAACATTTGCTTAAAGATAAATTTTCCATTTTAAGGATATATGCATTTTTTTCGCTGCGATCTGCGAAGAAGTATTGTTGTAATAATAAAAATCTGTTTTTGGCGCACCTAGTCCCCTTGTCAAACATTCATTGCATAATACACTGGGTTGGGTGGGGGCGCCATAGGCGATGTAGCGGCTGGTGCAGATACCCCTGAAGGAGCCCCTTCAGGGGCTCCACGAGCCACACGGGAAGGTGATCCGGGAGCTGGCTGGTAAAGTGGTGCTGCCACCTGGAAACCATGATTAATGTGACGATTAATAGCAAGTTGGAACAATAGTACGTTAAATTATTTACCCTCTGTTGGATTTACACGTTTAATGACTGATCGAACTGCTTCCATAATTTAACCCAGATATGTAACCATTTCAATATTTTATATTTTGTTACTGAACATTATCATTTTTTGGATTTTTACAAGCATTATGGTGATATTGTGATATTTTCTTATTTACCGTCATGGTTTTTTACCTACTCAGTTCTGTGTGGTCTGTATATTTAAATATACCATATTGAGTACAACGATTTTTGAATTAGCTTGACCTTACCTTTTCTGAATAGCAAATCATTTGTTTGCCTCCACCGGGCTGCGGCGCCGGTACCGCTCTGTATCTAGCCGGAGCGGGACATAACGACTGAAAAACAGCAATTTCCATGACATGTTAACTATCTCATCATCACATCTTCACACACCTTTGTCTAGACTAACTGTTGCAGGTGAGGTTTATAAGATGATATTACCAAAAATTTTTAAGAGTATAATTTCAAATATGTACATACATTAAAAGTAGAATCTGGACCCGGGTGACAATGCGGTAGACCAGCTTTGGGTATTGTTTTCACATTTTAATGATACCTGTATCTGCAGCGCGTGTGTGTATTGAGCACGTTGCCCCTGACCCATAGGCTGCGGAGTGCTGGTACCGCTACGGACGGTTTGTGGCTGGTGCTGGTGTTGCTGGTGTTGCTGGTGCTGTTGGTGATGCTGCTGGTGTTGCTGTTGCTGGTGCTGCTGGTGTTGATGCTGTTGGTGTTGGTGCTGATGTGGTTGCTGCTGTTGGTAGTAGCCTTGCATACGGGTGTCTGGAATTTTAATATATATCCGTTCACATGACACATGTTCACTTGATGTTTGAAATGTTGTTTATTGATCGAATAACTCTTCATCCGTAGAATCCGTCGAATAGGTTTCGATGTGGTTTCGTCAACTCGTCTATGATGCATACGCGTTTCAGAACTTACGGTACTGTTGAGTATTTATACCATCTTGTCAATACAGTCGATATTTGAGATTGGTTATTGAAATAGGTCACATCTTGATAATGCAATTAAAATATCTTCTATACCTAATTAAATGAGTAACGATCACGTAATTACGTATATTCTGATACTGTCAAATAATAATCCCGTTTCATATTATTATGTAACATTTGTATAGTGTATGAAAATATCACTGGTTTTTTTTAAGTTGGTTATTGTTCGATATTAATATTGCTTGTTATCCATTCTAATGTCACTAGTGTTCGTGTGGCGGTCGAAATTAGACGATCGTCATTATTGAAAATATAAGGAAAACACCTTTTTTCAACTCTCATACATTCGTTCATTATAATTCTGAGGCAAAAGACAATAAAACAATTGAAGCTTTTTTGTATGTTTAGAAAAAAAGATAAATTCTAAGGTGCGTAAAGTCTGCCAATCCGCACTTGGCCAGCGTGGCAGACTATGGCCTTAGCCCTCTCAATAAGAGAGGAGACCCATATTCCAATAGTGGAATAATAATGGGTCGATTATTATTATATATTATTATATTATAGACCTAAACATTGATTTATCGAACGAACTTTATCGGAAGTTCTGGTCAAAAACGATTGGACAGATTACGATATTTTTTAGTTTTACTTCTTAGCCACTTATTGTTTCTCTAAAAAAAAACTTTTATATATATACATTTTATGTAGTTATTAAAATGTTATGACGTTATTTAATATACTTGTACCTACATATGTATGAGCAATATACTCGTACATCTACAAAACTATCAATTTTTTTATTGATAACATTAAATTTTATTGATAACATCGTCGATAGTTAATAAACAAAATAAAAAAAATAGGTAAATCGATTAGCGAATAGAGAAGAAAGACATTGAACTGTTTGGCCTTTGCCCATTAATATCCAGATAAAGGTGTTAGTAACTGTCTTTATACCACGTTTTTATATCGTAATAGCCGAACTGATTTTGTGTACATTGCTAAAATATACCTTTACCCATATTGAAGGCCATCTACTGCTTATATAATTATAATTTCCTCAAATTGATCAAGCTATCGTCAGTACGGGTTAAAAGATGTTTCAATAAAATCGTAATGGTGCTCTTACTGTGCCAACTAGAGCATACAAATTTTACCATTTATAAGAGATTTATATTTAAATATTATTATTACAAATGCATTTTAGCCAAAACTATCCCTACGAGTTCAAAATGAGACAGAAAATTATTATTATTAATTCGCATTATTTAAATTCGGCACGATTGAAGTTACGGGATGCAACTAGTTTCTTTAGTACCTTGCCATCGTTTAACACTAAGGACCGTTTATATTATAATTGCGAAAGTATTATTTGGAGATGTTTTCCATTTAAAAATCTTATTTAAACTATACGTACCTATAAACTTATATCCGTTTTTATGTAAATATTTGGCGTTTAGGTCAAAATAACAATATAGAAATAATTGTATAGACTAGTAGGCGTATAGGTACAATGTTTAAAGTAGATAGAACAAGGAAATTCCAAACCCTGTAGAATTTAGAAGCTTCCCACTATACTATGTAACGGAATATTTATGAAGGTACTTTTCTTCACCAGCGCCATAGCGTTCTCTTACGAACAGTATTGTTTGCATACTCTTTGCAAATGAATGTCAATACCATCTCAAAAAATTGTACGGACGGTTTAATTATTCCTAAAAATCTCAGTTTCAAGAGCCTAAACTTTCTTGCTACAACACATATATATATTATATATATAACAATAATAATAGCTTTGTATTTACAACAAGCAATATCTGTAAAAGTTATTAACAAGGTAATTTCACGAACTGAAACAAATTAGATGCAATGTTACAAGTTTCAATCAATTGTAATATATTTTCAGTTGTAACTTTCGCTTAGTAGGGCGGAGACTGCAACTTTGTACAACACTTCGCGTGATCGCTTTGCTTTAGCTTTTACTGATTAATCCCTTAAAATAGTAATTTTATGACATGTTTCAGACACAACCTTCGCTTTGGTAGGCAGTATCGACGATTTTTTTTATTTTTCGTAGTGGATTAACTTTCGCAGCTCGATTCTCTCTTTCCAAACTATGCTCGCACCACCTTTTCTGTTATGAGTATAAAGATCGTAAAATCTATTTACGAGTTGAAATCGTGCTTAATTGTTACCGAAGCTAGCTTCGAAAGAGAATATTGTCACATCGCAAAGCGTGGATCTTCAGAAGGAGGGATTTTTGTTGAATCCAAACAATTTATGATTGAGATTCGAGAATTTAACAATAAGTTATTAAAGTTCAATGACAAAAGCTAGAAACAACTGTAGGGCCAACTGTTACATGTGCTTCTGAACTGAAAATTTAAAATTCACCTGTATTTATAATGGCAGATACCTATTAAAACTAATTTTATTTAGCGTATTCACAATACTATTGTGACCTAATGATGATGATGATGATATGCCCACCTTTCAGCATCTATTCCATGGTGGGACGTAATGGGGTGAAACGTGTGTGTGTATTACATCTTTCATCCTACCCCTTTGAAGATTACAGACATCATGTTACTTTTGTAATTATATACAATGTGTAATATGAATATCCATACATATTACGTGTGAGAAATATGTTTAGGAAAGATATGTGTATGAAAGTAGTATATTAGTAATCATTTAGATAATACTACTCGAACGTGACGATATCCACTAAAGAAGCGTGCTTGAATAAATTTCATTCGTTGATTGGAGTCCGCGCGAGTTCTCTTCAAATAACCGTTGACAACGTAGCTTGGAACGTAAAGTAAACGTTTGAGTTTTGTAATCAAATACATTAGTGAAATGAAAACAGTTTCGAATTTAACAAACACTCCTTTCCGGGTTTTGTAAGCTGTATATCTTCATAATTCAACATAAAAAACGAAGTCTAAAAACACATTATATTTATAGGTACACAATGAAAGATTTCTCGGCAGCCGCTGTATATAAAGTCGCATATTTGCAGATAATCGCCAGCTTCTATTACAAAATATAAGTAGAGTAAAAATGTATCTATAATAAATGCCGTAGAGTGATGCAAGGGGAAATCGTACTTACAGTCATTAGCGTTCCAGTGGGATCCGTAGTCGTGCTGGTAGTGGTAATGTGTGCTATAGGGAACGTAGAGAAGCTGGTGGTGGGTACGGATGGGTGGCGGGGACTCTGGGCGTCGGCAGCGCGGCGCGTTGCGTACTGGCGATGTTTGCTCTGAACTCGTCTGAGAGCTATAGAGTTCTTGGCTGCTATCTGAACATCTGGAAAATATTTAGCTGCATTTCATGTATATCACCTTCAACACGGCTTGCTCTCATTATCGACGGAGCCTTAAACACTTCAAACTGCTGCTACAATGTGGATTGGAGGAGAAAGATATTGTTGCTTAACATGTTTGTTCCAAGTTTTAAACTACCTATTTATAAAAAAGTAACTATTACACGGTCTAGTGTTTAATAAGGAGAAACGTAACAGTAGCCTTCATATCTTTTAAATGATGTTTTTTCTAAAAGACTGTAATGTAGTCGTGTAAATTTCATACTGAAATAAGTTTTGCGTGACTGTGAAACGTTTTACTCGAACTGTCGTTTAATTTCGCGTTAACTCCGCCATGTTTGCATGTTACTTGTAGCGATAACTTGGCGCGAAAGTGTCGTGAGTTGGAAACTTAAGTTTAACTGATATATTTCAGCCGCGCGTAGCAAAGTTGGTGGTAATTGCCGTTTGTGAGGATTAATTACTGCCTGTGAATACGCAAAATGGATTATCCTGCGATAGAGTCACGTATTCCCGCCTCGACGCGACAAATACAATTATAATATCTCTATACCTACCACCTCCTTTAATGTAACAGATGTCACTCTTAGAATTATTTGAACGCTATTAAAAACATTCACATGAATATTTCAAATAAATAGAAAGAAAACTACACATCACGGCTCCTAGGAATAATAGGAATATATCTACAGTAGGTACATGAAATCCTTAAGATTACTAAGTGTTACTGTGTACAAACACAACATTTTTCAGTTTAGCACATACATAGACCTACGTGGAATTTGGTATTTTATTTTTATTAACTAATATTCCTTTGTTCATAACTTTGCAAGTATACAATATGCTCATTTCTAAAAATTACTTATATCCTTTTGAGTCGTAAGTTGCATTTTTTAAAGTACATTTAATAAAAGAGTCGATACACATTTGTGTATACATTGTAATGTGTAACACAGATGCATAAAAAGCATGTATTTTCAGCGAACAATTTAGTCAAAACATTAGTGTGTGTAGCCATGCGTATGTGGTGACTGCGTAACGTGAAAATATGGACGTTCGACAAAAATCCCGGCAGCAAATAAAACAAGTTGACATATCCCATTTTCCGCAATGCAGCTGAGTAGCCAATCAGTCAGGTAACCGTGTATTTCATTACGACGATTCGATTTTATAGCTTCCATGGGTTTTGCGATGTTTTTGTATATTCAATTGAATAAAAATCCATTGAAATTAATCAATCATTCCATATTAAGAACGAGCCGAAATTATTTATCGAACACTGTTTAAATCTTCCTTATTTCTGATACCCAGGCCCTTGTTCAACAGCGGAATAATAAAAGTTGATGGATTATGTCATGTGCCAGCGATTTCTTATATTTTTTCCAATTTAACATAACATGTTACTGTTACGTAATCTCATTAAGCACCTATTACGCACACTTGAGATCGAGTGCTTTTATATCTCGTATTCAGTGTTATATAATCACCATAGGATTATAGCACGTTGCTAATAGAATTGCGAACATTGTCGAGACACATCGAGAACTTCTTATGTAGGTACCGTCGCGGGCTTTCACGCTCTTGACGATGTTGATACAATCGAACATGTTGTGTAGAGGAGGCATTTACACAAATATTTGTCGACGAAACATTTAGAGGTATAGACTGCTTCGGAAACTATTCAAATCAACGATATGATATTACATATTTATTTAGGTATGCTTAGGACTAGGCGTAGGCGTAGTTCTAATTAAACAGAATACATGGCTGACCTGACGCAACTTGATAGAACAATGAATATACACAGTAGAACTTACCCACGTACACAAGTTTAAATGTTAATACATACGAGCGTGTATATCTATCGATATTTTACTAAACGCTTACAAAAACAATTGTCTTCTACGTACCCAATGTTAGCATACAGCGAACAATTCCTGTAGAGATTTTCCTGCTGTTGTCTATGTTGATAGTGGGCATATGAAGCCATGTTTTGGGCGTGGGCGTAACATGCCTCCGTATGTTGCTGTGGTACTGGCGTGCTGTTGCACTGCCTGCTCGTGACGTAGTCAGACGACTTAGACCTGGAAGACATATGCCCTGACTTGTTGCCCTATGCTATTACAACTTAAATATGGTCAGTATTTCTTTCATTTATTCCTGTATAACATTTTAAATTCAATTATTACTTATTTACGTAAAGGGTCAACGTATTTATACTGAACCCAAATTCTATGGAAGATTTATTACAGACCATTAAGTATAACGAATATCCTGCCTTTTATCATGATTGTTATCTTTGTATCTTGAAAGGATATTTAGATCTACAATACCACAATCAAGTACTTAATCATAATGTATAGCATTCTAAGGGGCCTCCTCAACAATGATAATTACGTGTGTACTGTACCTAAAATCAATGTAACAGGATTATGAGAATTGAAACTGTTCTCAGAAATCTCTCGCTTTCAGTATGCAACAGAGCAATACTCAATAATGACATACCTAATAGGTTCAAAATTGCTTAGTAGAAATGCACTCATACTTGTATAAATTCAAGTAATTATAATGTACAATGGTACAGTGAAATTCGTCCAATCATTTATAGCATTATTTGCTAAAGCAGATATGTTATTTAATCGGATACCCATTTCCAAATAATATTTTATTTATTTACTATTAAATGTGCTGGGATAAATTTTTTCGCGTTGAGCTTTAACTAATTGTGGTCCGTGAGACGTAGTTTAGACGTTTCTGTAGATATAATATTAAGCTTTCATTGTACCGTATAAGCTATTGTATTAAGACGTCGGAAATACTGAGGATTTATTGGAGAATGTTTTTTCGAACAATTCTCCTTGGTATTTCTCTTAGAAAAATGTCTGTTTCGAATTTACGGTCTGTCGGTTCACAATTGGGTAATTGACAGTTTCCACGCTTAGAATTAGCCGTGAATGAGAAGCAATTTATTTCATTTTTGTTAGAAAATAATTAAAATACGCTTTTCTTACTATTTCATTTAACATTTACTTATGAAAAGTTGATTCGTGCAAAAACAATGTGTAAAAACTGTAAACTGTAGTGGTTTGATATGGTAATGGTTTAACGAACGATTCCACCACACCACTCGGTTTCATCGTCAGATCTTCGTCTTATGATGTTAACTATTAAACTCGGCGACCAGTCATGCTAAATATTCCCGCTTAAATTCGTCAGCCACTGCAGGTAGTTATGGAATACTACATTTCTAGGTCAGAATTGTTCAATTGTTCTTAGTGACTGTTCAATATGTACCTAAGCCTGGCGATATCTTTTAGTCACTTAGTGCTGATTGATCTTTGCAGATCGTTATCTGTATCTATTTTCAGATAGGTCAGAAGAAATACTCGATGTCAGTTACAGATCTACCTACTTCTAAAACCATCTTCGCGTTTCAATCCCTTTCTAATAGAATCTCGAAAAATATACACATTTGAATTTTCAATATGCTAGAAATTTTGCAACATTATGAATCAAATAAAATAATTTGAATGATTAAAGCATTGCACCTATATGTTTAAAAAATATGTGAATATTTTTAAGAACTCGAAAAGTTAACTATTTTTGTTATGGATAATTATTATAATTGTCAAAAATATAAATGTATATCGTTTAAAAATTCTCACCAACATGAGACAAATGTAGACACTTACCAGTTAGAACTGGCGCTGGCACGACTCTGTGGTCTGGAATTTAAATTAGCTTCTGAATAATAGGGCCAGGAATAGTTGGAGTTGGAACTGGTGCGTTGGCACGCGTGGGATGACACTTGGGACGGGGTGGTTCCAGGTGAAGGTTGTAACTCGTTCTGCATCTGTTGTAGGATGTCGTCGGAGGCGCCGAGCTGCTGTTTAATGGCTATGCCTCTCACTGCCGGTCGGCGATGAAATCCTAAATGAGTATAAAATTTTTTAGTCACGATTTATTATTATTCTATATATCTAAAGGGACATTTGATTAAATTGATCTTAGAAAAATAATCTTCTTTTAACAAAATCAATGTCACGGTGAATAATGACACGGAGTTTCTTATTTAATTCTTAGTGAAAAGCACTATAAATGAATGCATTTAAAAATTAAAAATAAATAAATTTGGTGGTATCTTCTCACATTATGTGTCTTGACTTGAAATATTCGTGTCACTAAATGGTACCAATATTGCACTACTGATCCAGATTAGCATGTTCTTAGGGATACAGTGCGTTACCCCGGTACGTTCTGTTCCTAATGTATATCTAAAAACCTCGTTTTCTAAAACTTTTTGAAGGCCAAAACCGATTTTGAAATCGCATGTTTAGATAAAACAACAAAATAAAGTGCTGTTGTATAAGTGGCGGTATTGTGTCGTTAAAGTAGGACGTTAAAAACCTGAAGATTTCTATTACATAATAGTCTTACGTTGTCGCTTTCGTTTTAGTACCAGCTCCTCTCTTATCTAACTATATAATATTATCTGTTTCTTACATTCAATACGAAATGAACAAAGGGAATTGTGATATTTTCAAAAGCGTTACTCGCGAAATAATTTTAATATTTTCGGAAATTCAAATATTACCGTGATTTGCTAAGCTTACCAAGTACCCTATGAAAGATTGCCGGTTTATACCCATATATATCTCTGCAATATCAGATCGGGAATTCAATCAAATACTCCTTAACCACAAGGGCTGTCCGCAATTTACACTACGAATATTAAACGACCGATGGCAATATTTTCTCGGATTGAAATTCTTTCGTTCATTGATGTAGGATCAGAATCAAACGTTACTTGAATTTATATGTAATGTATATTTAGGTAATGTAATGTAACGCTCATTTAAGATTCTTTAAAATATTCAATATTTATATCGTTTTCATATTGTTCAATTAGCTTTTAGTTGCAGAAATCAAGTTAGTATTGTTAATGTAGCAATTTTAATGTTATGCTATTGAATACGATTGAAGACGCTAGAATAATGCTATTGAAGACGAAATTAAACTTTGTGGGTCTCCTCACGAAATGTTATGGAATATACACATATCTTTATCTCTTTTCTGGACATTACAATAGGTGTTGGGACACCAAACGAATATTGTTTAGAAAACTTATATTTATAAGATTTTGACTTTAGGAACTTAACAAATGTTGGGAGATAATGAGAGGGAAGTTTTTTATTTTACCATAATCATCATGTTCGTCGTCGCTGTTCACTGGCTGCGACTCTTGGCTGTATCTCTGTTTCAGTCTTTCGGTCCTGGGAGCAGTAGCCCGAGCGAATGCTGCCAGGCTGTCGTCACTTTCTCCAGCCCCTATAGAGTTTTTAAAACCTATTTACTAGTAGTGCTTAAACAACAATTTTTTTACTACTGTTGACAACTAAGACTGTGTGACTTGTTTGACTAGAACATAATTTAGATAAAAACACGACAATAAAGTCATCGAGACCATTGCTTGTTTAGAATATAAATAGTACATAACTATTTGATTCAAAATTCAAAAAAATCAAAAGCTTTTATTCATTATAAGGTATATAAATAATACATCTAATGAACGTCATAACATATCTTATATTTTAGTAATCATCGGCTTTGAACGCCTTTTTTAGGCTTATGTGGA
>DWEC01002299.1:0-11898 GCA_018245735.1 Microceris miodesmiata
TCAAACAAAGACATACACATTTTTTAAATCGTAATGACAAAACATATAATAATAAAAAATATATAATAAGACGTTAAAAATACGCATAACAAAAATTTTATAAAACAAAAAAATAGTTACGTATTAAAATAAAAAAAACACATTTAATTACAACACATTGAAAAATTGTGAACATACCAAATAGGTTCCAGAAAAGCGATGTAACAATGGAGCAATATCCTGAGGATATACGAAACAGCCAATAAACCCATTTCCGTTACAACGCAGATCTTGGTTTGCGGATATCCATATACAGGGACAGACAAACAGATTCGATTAGCTAGTTTGTCGCACATACTAATGACTTCGCCAAATACATTGCCAATGTGTCTGAATGATTGACTGATGAGGATCTGCACATATCCTTCACTAACAATAAATGATGCACCACACACAAGGATTCTCCATGTCCTGGTCGCCGTAGACATGCATAAATACATTCTAATTCAGCAACGTAAATTTATCACTCAAGGGGTACTGCTGGAATGGATTACTACGATATATTGTGTGGTCGAGTCCCAAATGTATCTTAAGCAAATCTTTATTAATCGTGTACTAAAATGATACAAATTACATTATGTAGGTACAAATTAATAACTGCAGTTGTACAAGACGAGTGGTCGTTGGTCGAGTGGTTGCAAGTGCGACTGTCCATCGGGACGTTTTGGGTTCGAGTTTCGGATAGGATAGATAGGCTAACAATCTATTCCATGAGACGTAAAACGTAACTTTTGCAACATGGGACTGTAGCAACTACACACTCCTTTGCCTATCCCTTCGAGGATTACACGCGTGATGTTAAGTTTCAACAGTTATAGACACTGATTAAAAATTACTCTTATAATATTCTCAATTATATTAATTATGAGCGTACGCTGAATGTATAATAATGATTTGTGGTATGGGTTGCAAATTCTACGAGGATCTCTGCTCACGTAAAAGGACAGTAACCAACGTCGCGGGGATGGAATATTAAGTGCACGGCGGTACACGTGTCCGCGTGCGCTCGTTAGCAGCCGACACGCGTACGAACTTTGCATTTGTACGGACACCGCCGAGGAAATGGCGAAACTAACTGTTCCGCCAAATTTGAATTTTATATGCCGATATAACAAGCTACACTCGATTTATGATTGCAGTAGATACTACATAATATATAATTGTGTGTTTCAAACGTATTAAATATAACATCACCTCTGTGTCTCCTCGAAGAAGTAGGCTGAGGAGTGTAGCACAGTTCTAGGTTTTGCCACATTCATTTATGTACGTCCCACCATGGCATAGATGAGCATATAGCCGTACACCGGGAATAAAACCGGAGTCCAAGCTACTATTGGAAATCTCAAGTTAGAAAAATCCAACGTAGCTTGACCCGGGTATCAAACCCAGGACCTTTCGATTGGCAGTCGCGTTTGCGACTATTTGACCCACTGACAGTATATTTATTAATGAAAATAACATTCAAACTAACATTACTAACAGAAAGAGACTCCGTGCTTTGCGTTGATGTCTTAAACCAAAATGGTTGATATGATACTGAAATTATAGTTTATAAAATACACAATTAAAGAAGATATGAGACGATTGAGGATTAAAGAGATAACAAGGCTTTAAGAGATGAAAGGTTAGAAAATCTATCTTTTCATGTATTGAAAAGTTTCGAGTATTGTGAATTCATGAATAGTATTAACAATATATTTTTATCGCTGTTTTTTTCACTGTTGTCTGTCATGTGTCCCAAGCAAATCTCAACAAACCTGAAGGTGGACAGGTAGACAATCTTATTAAACAATATATGACGTCCCTTTGTACCAAATCTTTTGAGTTCAATAAAAAATGAATAAAGCGAGCAAGGATTAGTAAGCTCTGTGAAGTTCATATTGACAGTCTACACACAATATTTCGTCGAGAGAATATTCGCTTTTAATAATGTAACTAAATACAGAATACAATTTCAGAGCTACGGCTAAAGATTTCGGAGAATATGATTATACAAAATAACGTTTAATAATGTGTACTTTACCCCTAATATTGGAATATTTACACGTAGCTTGCTGGTGAAATAAATATAAATCCCAAGGCACCGTTTGTATTATTTGTCTCCGAAAGCGGCGTGCGTGATGAGAAGGGTGATGAATGTAGAAAAAATAACGTCCCGTCTGTAAGGATAGATATATTTGGCAACCGGTATTATCTGCCTACACCGTAAGATATATACAGAAATCTCACTACCCCATCAATCAGTTCATTCAGTATCCGGCATATTTGATCTACATTCTATTTAATCTAGATATATATTTTGGCTGCATTTTAGCTACATCTACGATAATATTGATCTCAGAGCTTTTTTGAGCTTTTTATTCAAGTGTGTGCTATTAATGTATGTATATATACGTCGTTGTCTGCGTAAAGTTAGGTTGCTGTACAATATGTAGTGCGTGCAAGAGTCGGTTAATTACCGCTGGTATCGGATAACGTCTGCTGGCTTACAATAATGACATCGTATCGGCTAGTCTGTAAACGTCGTACGAATGATAGGTGAGCACATCTACTATACTTAAGTCAATAATGTCTGTGCAATCGGTCTAACGCCCTATGATTTAGTGCTCATCGATGTTCAAGATTAACGAAAACAATGATTAAATATTGTTGGCTGGTCCGTTTTATTCATATTTTTTTGCTAAAGATAGGTGTTTCTTTGACTTTTGTCTAAAAAGCGATAAGGCTTACTACGTATCTGAACAGTTAATGATGGTACAGAAAATATTACGAGCTTTATATAGACATGTGTTTCCGGTCTTTATTAGGATTTTTTGGATTTATTGATAACTCTACGAAGCTATTTGATTAATTTACGAGAGCCCACTGATATCGCCTTCTATAAGTCATTACTTCCGCATTGTACCGACATCGCCAGGTGCTTAGTTAAATTCTGCGAGTTATATATCTCAAGACGTCATTTATTTTTAGGTTATGCTACACGTCTTGTCAAATTTTAACAAAACTTAACAAATTTTAACAAAACAAAAATTGTAACAAATTATATAATATTTTAATGAGGTTTTGACCTTTTAATCCGATAATAACAGGCCTGAATACCTATAATCTGTAATTAAAGATTCATTTTGATGGAATACACCCTGAGGTAACCTGCGTGCGATAGAAATCATCATATCCTCAAAGGCGCGTGAAGTGGTCCAACCCAAACTTGCTTAGTATTGTAAACGATAGCTACAACCCTTATCATTTCGAGAGGAGACCCGCGTCGGATAATCTAATGATAAATGGGAAGATATTAAACATATTCTTAGTGAGCTGTAATAGATACATAATTTCTTCTGTATATTATATGTATGGATTTTAATATTTGCTTTTTCCTACTGACACGAACATAGTTATGTGATTTGAGCGTAACATCAATTTTATTTATACCATATATCACGTATGTTTATCCATGTATACACATATGTTTTGAGATATTTTGTTAATTAGTCTACTAAAACGAAGCGTAACGTTAGTTAGTGGTATTATTAGGTTTTATTTATTTACAATTAAAATACATTACACAATTTACAATTACTTTCAAATACAATAAATTACAATTAAAATAACTTAATTACAGTAACTTACAATTACAATAACTCACGTTAAATACCAATAAATAACAGAATGACCTTAAAATAAATCACATTTTGCCCGTTGTTTTGCCAAACCGGGTTGATAACAAAACGACCCCTAGTGTTTATATGGTAAGCACTATAGAGCTCGCTCTTATTCAAATAATGCTCAAGTTTTCGATTACAATATTCGCCTCCAAGATATTTTAAACAAATTTATATAACGGCTAGGCCTGGTATTACGTTGTGTCAGATGCAGGCTTACGAGTCAGGACATTTCGACTTACGTAAGATTATTATGAATTATCTAGACTTAATAAATGGTAAATATTATTTCGGATATATATTTCGAGTAAATAGGGAACTGAACTAAATTTAGTAGCAGTTGAAAAATTTGCATTATAATTATTTTATCATCACCCCAAGTCCTTTACGGGTTAGATAGGGAACACCGAGTGCCAAATATCTCTAGCCTTACAGACTTGACGAGCTTCAACAATTATTACTCTCTTCTTACGTATGTCAGTGTTAAAAACTTTTACGACGGAATTGTTTAAATTTTTTTTGTAATTCGAATAGCTGAGTATTGCTTTTATATAAAGCGTGTATTCAATTATATCTACATGAAATGAGATGGAGGTCGGGTCCGACATTGGGATGTTCTGCTCTTAATACATTCCATTCAACATATAGTAATAAGACAAATCTATTGACAACACATACTGGTCTGTCTGCATGTATCACTGCCTCGAGAGATCTCGTAATGACATAATATTTTTAAAAATATCCGCTAGGTTTTACTATTAAATATTTCATGATTGTTTATACACATTATTATAAATGTACCGGCTTAACACACGTGAGTTTTTTAGGTAGGTATATGAGTGCGAGATTTGGTATAGAAAGTTTGTACAGAGAAGCGCAGCTAAAACTTTGAGCTAGCATTCTTATGAATTATGCGTACCAAATAGTACATAAAATAAAAGATTCATTGTTATCGCTCACACTGTCAATGCCAGACAAATAATATCAATAGGTTACAATAGGTACCACACCTGATTGTAAACCTGGTACCACACCTAAAATGTGTCTTGGGACCTTATCCTGAAAACTGCTGAACCCCAGGTAAATGTGAATTAAAAATATGTTTGCATCTCTGTCTCGTCACATGCAAGTGAGAGATATAGCTTTAGCAAAGCTGTAGAGTGGTTAGGTGGTAGGAAATTGTATTACACAAAACATTATCATCATCATTCCTTGCTTAGATACGAATCCCTTCTGAGAATAATAACGTTTAAAAATACAAAAACTAAGAAATATCGATGAGCTTAACATATTAAAAAATTTAAATTCCTTTATAATATATTCTACATGCGTCCTGTCTGCCCCGAAACGGTCGTGGACTGAGGTCATCTGAATTAACCGACTAATAACCAATTTTATGTATATTAAGTCTGCAACCTGTAAGATAGTATACTCATTTATTGGCTATAAAGGTCCGAATATGAAAATGAGTTTACAGTAGTTTCAAATGCTTTTTATATTTTGATTGCGGTAAAATTTTAAATCTCCGTCATTAAAAATATATTGGAAATGTCGTATATCCTGTTATAGTATTATGTTATATATATGGACGAATATATTACAAATTATTGACACGAAAACAATAAAATACCCCAAAAAAAGTGGAAAAAACACTGCTTCTTTTGAAATCAGCATCTAAAAACCTTTATTTCTTGCTTTCACTATATATTTTTGTAATAATGTTTTGTGTTGCCTAAAAAAACTGTTTTCAAGCGAAAAAACCGTCCGATGTTTATATTTACTGAGTTTGTGGGTATTGTACAAACCGGTAAACTGAAAAGAGGTTTCTATCTATTATACTCATTCTACAATGTAAATATTGATGGGGACGCATTGGAGCTAGGGCCGAATGAGGCCAAAAATCTCCAATTGACCAAATAGGATATGTACTGGCTGATGGAAGGCCCAAAAGCCTTTTAATCCGACGCGTATGCATAAATAAAATAATAAATGTAGAAGGAGTAGGTACGTCAGATCTGGAAGAGTAGAGATATATAGCTCTCGGTGCCTGCCTACGTCGTAGTCGTAACACTTAACGGACAGCCCCGTAAATCTACGTTTTTCCATTCTAATTGCCATCTGACTTATTTATAGTACTATAAATAAACGCATAGCATAAAAAATGACAGTGTACATAAAAGAAGCCCCTAAATACAGCATTCTAAAAATTAATGCAAAAACGTAGAGCTACGTGGCTCGTGAAAAAGGAGCGTAGGTTGCCCTCCAACCAGATGATATGACGACCTAAAGAAGACAGTGGGAAGCAGCTGGTTTCGGAAGGCCCAGGACCGGAAGAAGTGGCGCCGATTAAGGGAGGCCTACGTCCAGCAGTGCACATCATCAGATGCCGATGACGTGGCCCGTTCTAAGAAATCAAAATGGAAAACCGTAAATCTCCGTCCGTTAAGTGTTAAGGAACTTGAAGAAACGATATACAATCGGTCTCCAATAGTAATTTGTATGTACAGTACATACTCAAAATAAATCTTTAAAAATTAGTTACACACTCGATAATTTCATACCTAACAATGTAATAAATAGCTACGAGTCTATAATATTTTATCACATGTTTTACTTTTGATGCCCGCGATGTTCCGTCTGTGTGGGACTGCACCAGTGGGAGCCAATAATGAGTCAATCTATGCTGCGTCAGGGTCAGATCAGGTCAGGAGACAATGACATGCTAGTTACAGTACCTACCGAAGGGTAAAACTATTAATGCAAACCAAGGGCACTCAAGGTACACTTTACCTTAAAATACTCCAATCCGCTAGCGACCTTACGATACTCAAGTGTGAGGTTTCGTTAGATATTTGATAGTTCAATAAAGCCTCATTGATGTAGAGAACATACAAGTTATCTAAAATAAAATTACTACTATTATTTCGTTACCAAAATTATTTTATACTAGAACAGAAAAGACACTTGCATTCATTCCATAGATAATGGTCACTGGGGAAAATCGAATACTCGGCTGTCGAAGTAGCAGTTGATTCCACTAACCACTGAAACTGAAGGTCTCTCAAATATACATCATCATCAGCATATCTCAGTCCACTGCTGTATATAGGCCTCCCCAAAAGGGGGTTTATGTCTGTAATATCCACGCTGGGTATGCGGGTTGGAGATAGCAAATATACACAAGTGTCAAATGTTAAATATCTTTTTATAATGTTCACATGAAATAGACAAAAATTACATTAAATGAAAACCTTTCCTAAGTGTATATTATTACTGAAATGCAGCACTTTAAAATGTAGAAACGTATTGCGCGAAGCGGACACTTATGAAAGTATTTTAAATTTAAACTGACATGACATATGTTACACTCATCTGGACTGTAACTGTGTTACATGACTAAAGTCATTCTTACATTCATGACCCAAATATATATAAAATACGTGATAAATAAAGTCGTCAGATACGGAACAAATACCTGTACATCACACAAATATTTGTCCTGGATGGGAGTCGAACCCACGATACCCGGTTTAACAGACAGGTTTTCTAACTATTTTACCGACGTACCAATTCGTTACTAAGGCCTGTATATTACGTTAACCTAATGCAAACTGTTACACATTGAACAATATTTAAATACTGATGTTATCTATACTCCTCTGGAATAGTACATGAGATTTCTATAGTCTCTGTAGCATACATAATCGAATTATTTACCACTAAATGAAATAACGCTTGACAAATTGCTCTCTCCGCGGTTCTGGCGTAAATAATTTCGATAACGATCACACGCCCCAAAGAAAACCAAATATTCGCCGGGCGGCGAGTCAACAGCCAAATTAATGTGTTGATTTGCATTAAGCAACAAATGTATTTCTCATTTGGCCGTGGGACTGGATCTAATTGTCTTGAACGCGGTGACATCATCGCCGATACTGACAGTAGCAGCTTTATTAAATTCAGAATGACGCTGATTTGGTTTTTCCTTATTCTAACAACTGCACTCTAAGCTTAAAATTTTCGGTGTATTAGATATGCTATTGTGAAACGTGGGCGTGTACCACACTCCTCTGTCTACTCCTTCAAGGTGTACAGGCATGATGTTACGTATTTTTATAACGGAAATCGTAGACACAAACACAGCCACACAAAAGCTCAGACGCAAAAATCGCGTTCATACATACACACAAACAAAAAACAAACCAATGTCTAGAATTCAGTTACAGTTGTTAATAGAAATATATTATGTGAAAGCTATGATATATCAGGCCTGTAATCCTAGAAGAGATAGGCTGAGGAGTATAGTACATTTCCACGTTTCACTAATTACGTTTAAGTGCCATGGAATAGATAGTGAGCCTTTTGCCATACACCAGGCATAAATGCAGACTCCGAATGCCATCTAGAAATTCTACATTAAAAAAATCCAATAGCATCCGACCCCGGATTTAAACCCAGGAACTCCCGATCGGCAGTTGTAATTGCAACCACTCAACCAACGAGGCACTCACTATGACACATGATAATTATGTAAATGTAATATTGAAGATTTAAACTAAGGCATAAGTCTACATTATTTACATTTATTAAGGCTACATTTCTGCATCCAGGAAATGTATGCGGGTTGGTTTATTTGGGAACAGATGACGCGTGCACGATGTGCCTAAGCCTCATTTAACAGAGTTTACGCGCTGTGTACGAACGGAAATGTATGTGTTATGTGCATTTGAAATTAGAATACACGATGGCTAATGTATGCGGGTTGGCAGCGTCGGGTTATTTCAAGCGATATGACGTAAGATGGTCCGAGTGTGCTTAGCGCTTAAACTGAGCTTACCTATGTGCTATGCTGCGGACTAAGGAACTTTTATGATCTTTTCCAACATCTGCGCAATTCTTTTTGTAGTTATACAGGACTATATATAAAATATAAGTCAAAAAATGTTTGAAGAAATTTATTATTCAAAACAAATATATAATTAAGTTAGTTGTTGATTAGACTGAGTAATTGATATTTAATTAAATCGATTGTAAACTAGTTAATCAATTATTTAGTATAATTTATTAATTTGGTGAATGAATAATTAGATTAACGAAATATCAATTTAATTATTTGTAATTTTAACATAACATCAAGCCTATATTTCCCCTAAGAGGTTGGCACAGGAATGTAGTACACTCCCACATTTCACCCCCTATGTTATACTTAACATGGAATAGGGGGTAACCCTATTAACATATAACGGACAGCAATCCAGACTTCAAGCGAATACTGCAACTTTCAAGTAAGAAAAACGCAGGAATACTTTGATCGACTCAGGGATCGAATCCAGTACCTCTTGATCAGCGATCGTGCTGGCAATCACTAGACCAACGAGGCAGTCAATTATTGACGTATCGTAGTTAACGCTTAAAAAGTGAATTAATGAAGATTAATATTCGAGTGCAATGATACATGAAGGGTTATACAATGTTACATGAAGGGAGGAAAAAGAATGAGCATTTAGTAGTCTATATTCCCAGAGTCGTATAAGGGAAGTGATCGGCGCCATTCGCGCTGTCAACATTTCGCTCTCTCCAACATTAAGTCCTTTTATCAGTTTTTTATTGCCACCATTTCTGCGGTTCCAGCTCATAAAATGAAGATTTAATTTCTGCCATTTCTGCTTTTATAAAATTTATTATCATATTTTATTATCACTAACACGTAATATGATAATGGAAAGAAAATGATCAATGTTTCACAGAAATGAATGTAATTTCATGAGACGTAACACTTGACATTTTCAACATAATGTAAACATAACTGTAATATATCGCATGCTATATACGAAATCTAATAATAGCACACCTTTTAAAGAAGACCTATAGATCAAGGAGCATAATTGGCTGTATTCATCAGTGCTGGCCGGGCCAATAATTAAAATTGCCGAGTACCTAATTGTAGAGAACTCGTGGGGACAGCCATCCCTCGTAAGTTGAGTGACCCCACGTGAAGGCGCTCAAAATGTGGGAGGCTGCGTGCTCTTATTTTTCAGTGGCCGATCAAATCTGAAAGCGAGCTAGTTCAGTCGGCACCGAGCCGTCGACGAAGAAGGTTGGGTTTACGTGCGCGGTACGCTACACTCGCAAAGAGCCGCGTAAAAAACATCGAGTGCTTAAACGAAAAATACTTCATAAACTTAACAAGTCATATAATTTATTTGTGGCGACTGGTTATCTATATTTGGATAAAATATAAACATCATATATGTTTCAGTGATAAAAAATAGTAACGGTTATTTTTCCAAAAATTAATTTAGTTAGTTTCCGAACTATTTCCTTATATCATCATTCCAGAAAGTTCAATATATTAAAATAGATTCCACTAATTTATTTTGACATTATCCACGTATTTTGTAAACGAACATAATAACAAGTCAATATTGAAGTGACTGCTGGTGGAAATTCCTTGAAACCGAGAACATAGGAGTAAAAATAACAATTGCTGGAATAATTGTTTTGAAACAGTTGTTAATCAGTAATAAGCCCGTGTTTTGATCAGCTGCTTCCGGTGCGAGAGAGACGGAAACGGAACGATTGACTTGAGACGCATACAGTTGAAAATAGCCTCAAATCACTTCACTACCAAAGGTAAGTTATATCAGTCGTAGCATGTCTTTCATCTAGCCATTCACTGTTAAAAAATGTCGTCTTTTTGTTCGAATGATTAAAATCTTCAGAAATAGATTTCATGTATAATATTTATTAGAAATTCGTTTTTGGATACGTCTTAATCTATGTGACATGTAATTGTAATATTTAATCGATTTTGTTAATATTTCAGCATCCTCTGTCCAGTAATTTCTATTAATTTATGTCTATGTCTAACAATAATTAAAATGTTTGTATCTATGCTAAAATATATATTTGTTATCATGTCGTATATCATATAATATGCAGTCATAATAAAATCGTCTCATATATTATATAATCATAAAATTAAAAGTATGCAACTATTAATTACGATTTTTTATGATAAAATATGATTTCGATCAACAAATAATAATCTATTTATTTGTTTAATCTTATTTAATGCATACATCAAACTAAGCGATACAAGGCCGTTTTTAATGCCTAGTGGTACTCTCCCAGTCAACCCTCGCTGATAGAAAGAGCGTATAGAGGGTGCATTTCACGATGATAAAAAAATGCATAATATTAATAGAAATATAATACAAATTGGCGAAGAAGTTTCTTTATAACTTTAATAGGTCGTTATTTCATACTGGCAATAATAGTAATAATTAATATTCCACCGCCATCTTTCGGCCAGTGTCAATTAAGACAAGTGGTTTAAATTTAAAGTTTCTTATCGAATTAGAATTGTGAATATACATATGTATAACTATTAACTTCCCTCTTTTTTTTGGAAATGTTTGTTTTTCAAAGCGGAATGTTAAAAAGGGTACTAAAGTAATTGTAATAATGAAATAATGATATGTAGATAAACACGATTATACAAAAGAAATGTAACCTAACCTAACCTAACTTTGAAATATCTTTCACGTATCAAACTTTCACGTAGATAAACATACTCGTATGCTTAAGCACTAAACGCAGTTACAATTAAAACTTCACTATAAATGTCATATTTATTCGTTTTGTCATTCTGGGAAATGTTCTGTGGCCGAGAAACAGTCTATAAATGTGTTAACGATATTACTGAATTATCATATTACATTTGTTTATTTAGATAATGGTTTGGACACGTAGGGACAAACAAACTTGAATCAAAATTAGATATCTTAGTTAAACATATGTGTGCTTACTCATAGATCCAACTCATTATCCTATCGCACCGCGTCTTTTTCATTGGGCCGATAGTGTTATGAATTATTTTAAGATGTAAGTCACCAACAACAAATAGTTTGATATTTATGATAGATCATTTTGTCCGGGATTCCTCGACAAATGCACCGTTGTTACTATTTTTCAGGCTTAAATAGGCTGTAATTTCAGAAGTGTCGTAAGTAAAAACTAAGAGATAAGTCGTATCAACCCAGCCCTTGAAACAGCGCGTTTAATGCCTGACTGCAAACCTAATTGAGATCGGATACATTATTCAGCAGTAAAATTGAATCTGTTACCCGCAAGTTACCTGGTATCAAATCCTTTGATAAATATAAATTATTCAATCCCAATGTCCCAACGTTTT